>WTSP01007463.1:9714-49269 GCA_025331215.1 Actenoides lindsayi | reverse complement strand
CCCCGGGACCGGAGGGGAGCTGAGGGGCTTTTCCTCGCTCGGCGGGCAGGGCGAGCGACGGTGACTACAGCGCCCGCCCCCATGGCGGGGCCACCCCCGCGGGGAGCGGGTGTGGGGACCCAGGCCGGGTCGGGTCGGCGATGGGTGCCGCCGAAAGTCGTGCGGGGATGATACTGGTGGGTGAACGAACGCCGAGCCTGTCCCAAGGGGCGGCGAGGAAGGAGGGCCACTGGCACGTGGTTTGTCATCCCACGAGATGGTTTATTATTCACTAATAACCCGCCGTGAGTGGGGATGGGGAAAGAAAGCAAAGGGACCATCTCTGTTATTGATTAATTGTGAGGGTTGTGTTTAATTTTTACTGAATGGAAGCCAAGCGTGTGTGGCGGGAATATTTGTACCAATCCGAGTAAATAAATATGTTTACGGTGAAGATAGTGACTTGTAACACAGCCCTTTGAGGGTCTAGGGTTTTTCAAATGCCTTGCAAGGGCATGCTTCAGAGGGCCAGAAACATTGCACAGATACAGGGTGCCAGGCACATATATTGCGTGCAGACCCTCAGCATGTTGCTGTGCGGCTACAAGCTTTGTGTAAATTGATAGCACTTGTTCTCATTTTTATATAGGGAAAACACAGGACAATGCTTTACAATAAACAACAGTATTCCCTGTGTCTGTTGTCACTTTCACGCAAGTTTCTTAACCCACTTCACAAACCATTGGTTTTTCAGGAATAAGAACTGCCCATTTCCTTGGTGTTTCTGCTGCTCCGTGCCATTGGCTTGCTGTCAGATACAGAGCTTGCGTGAGGAGACCTGACTTGTTTTAAGGTATAGGTCTTGTGTGAGGAGACCTTTGAGTTGTTCGTTAACCAGAGCAGTCAAAAATAAGGCCCTAAATCCAGCAGTAAGCTTTGGGTAGGCACAGTGGTCAGACCTGTAAAGTCAGATTGTTGTCCTTTTAAATACGGCGACGAAGAGGTAAATCCTGTATTATTAAGACTGAGAGCAATTTCTCTTTGGCATGTGGGCTTCAGCACTGACTGCCTCTGCCAAGTAAACGTTCTTCTGTAATTACTTGCTCCTTTTCCTAGCAGTGATGCTAGATGTTGGAAGAGCTTTGCTGCTTGCTAAGCTGAGGTATATTAACTCACAGGGAGCCTGTCCTGCTCTAAATGGGATTCTGAGGCACAGGGTGCTTAAAGCTTGCTAGATCTGCATGCTGTGATCTGGTCTAAGCAGGCAAACGTTTTGGACCTTTACACCATGGGCACAGATCTTGTGTTTTGAAGGCAGCACTGTGCTGTTGTGGGAGCAATTACTTCATATAACCCTTTCCATAAGCAAAACTAGAACCATCTTACACAAAATGCACTATTTCCCTGCACTTCTTGCTGGAGGGCTGGATGAGAAGTGCCCTCATCTTGGTGTTAGAAAGCTGCTTCTAACGCCCAGCGTGAACATATTCCAGTTCAGTTCGTACCTTCTGGTCCTTGTGCCTGACAGTGTTTCAGTTAGGCATTTCTCTTCCACTTGCATTTAAATCTGTAATATATTTATAGTCAGTAGTTATAACCACTCTCAACTTGTCTAGCCTATAAAGTTTCATTAGTCTCCTCCTGTAACACAGAGCCTCTGTAACTCAGATTTTACTGCATTAGATGGAATTTGAATTCAGCTTTCTTCAGCACTGCTGACAGTCGATGGGTAACAGCTTTTCACCAAGTATTTTCAGTCTTTGCACTGGAGGTAGTCTCTCCTGATTTCTTCCAAAACAACCTTTTCTTATACAGCCCATTTGCTTTTTATATGACCAAATTTTACTGATGGTTTGGGGTCATGCTGTGAGTGACTAATATAGGCAACTCCTCCTCTTTGTCTGTCATTTACAGTCCATAATAAAAATGCTTTTTATAAATGTCTAAGTGCATGACCTTATCTTTTCCATTATTGAATTTCATCTCACTTCTGTTATTCCAGTCCTCAAGATTATATAGTCATTTCTGTAGGATATTACAAACCTCCTCTCTGTCGACAGTCTTGCCCAGTTCTTTGTGTCCAGAGTTCTCCCGCCTTCACAATAATGAAAATATGTGCAAATGGAAACTATCGGTCCCAGAACAAACCTTAAGAAACAGTAACAGCACTTCTCCCTATTTAGATGTTCCCCTTCCAGCAGGTAGTCAGCTGTGGTGAGTTCCCAACTGAGTTTGTAATTTAAATCTTTTCAGTTCCCCTTGTCTTTCAGCTTTATTAGAAAAAAACATACAAAAACAGATAGATTGTGAGTAAATCTCATGGGCTTTGGCTTTGGTGTTTTGTTGCTGTTACTTTTTGACACATGGGATGGATAACGTGCCATTTTTTTACCTAGAAAAGCCACATCTGAGTTGTGCTATCTCTCTGGATGCATTCCTAGTTAGTCTTAAATCAGTGATACAGTTATGCTTGATTGGCAAATTCACACTGTGCCAGTTGGGTATTCATTCTTCTTCTGTTCTCTGATACATGTAATAAAAAAATAAGAATAAAAAATCCTAAACATTTTCCTGCCAGCTAAAGAAGCAAAAGAACTTGAAAAGAATTTGAACAAGCTGCTCCTGAAACACAAATGGTTACAGGCAGAGGGATTGCCACACTCATGAAATGACAGATCTGGTGTGTCTTTGAGATCATGCTAAACTCTGTCACATTTGGTAACTTTCATAGTTGGGAAGTAAATGTGGCTTTGTTGCAATTATACAATAATTTTGCTTCTGCTCACCTCCAACTGATCTCCTGTGAAAGTAGGAAGCTCTACAGATTGTCGAAACTCATCATCTTCAGTGAGCTCTTGAACACCAACAGCTTTACAGTCCACTGCAGGTGCACACACGATTTCTGCCCTCCCTTATTTCTCCCCAGTAATTGTAGGAAGGAAGATGCGCAGCCAAAGGGAAGCAGGGAATATGCAAGAGCAGAGAGAAGCTACAAGACCAATGAGAGTGATTTCATTTGCCAGAGATCTGGTTACAATACAGATAACCTTAATTGTGAAAGCAATGTTTTGCTTCATCTTAGAGAACAAAATGGAGAATAGTGATCTATAATTCAGTGAAACCATTAAAGTGCTGTTCAGAGCCCCCTGCACACCTATGCATCAGGCAGCAGAATACTGCCCTTGCCAGGTATTTTGCCAGAGAATTGTACTTACTAACCTCAACTTTCATTCCTAATCAAAAAAAACTTTTCCAACTCCTGTAGTTGTGAAGAAGACATCAAAAATATTGAGTATAAACTGGAACAGTCTCTTCACAGAAGCAAAGAATCACAGAAAGGTTGAGGTTGGAAGGGAGCCTTGGAGGTCATCTGGTACAATGCCTCTGCTCAAGCAGGGTCACCTAGAGCCCATTGCCCAGGACCATGTCCAGACAGCTTTTGAGTATCTCCAAGGTGTGAGACTCCACAACATCCTTGGCCAATCTTTGACAGTGCTCAGCCTCCCTCACAGTAAAAATTGTTTCCTGATGTTCAGGAGGAACCTCTTGTGTTTCAATTTGAGCCCATCTGGTCCTGAACCAAAGATGCTGGTATCTAATCAAATCTAGAATCGGCCTCAACAGAAGACTCAAGACGCAGGAGTTCTCTCATATAAACTATTTCACTCTTGTTACTTTATCTGAAATACTCAGTTTATCCAATAGCTGAACTCACTTATCTGGCTCCAGATTTTTCTACTCATCTTCTGTATCCCAAATCTCAACTGACACCTACCTAAGACTGCCACTTTCAGCATTTGGAGATAAGGATATTCAGTATACAGTCCCACTGTATTCTGATCATTCCAAAGGAGTGCAAAATCAAAACAGTCAAGAAAGGACTCAGTGGTACTGCCTGTGTCTTTTAGTTTCATACTTAAGCACATTAACTATTACTTTTTTTTTTTTTATTTAATTAACTGACATCAAAATGTGTTTTCCCTGAGTGCTTCAGCAATGAAATGCATGGCACAGGATTTAAAGTGAGGTCACTCTGTAGGACATGGGAGTCTGTCTATCTAACAGACACCCCACAGGTTTATCTTGCTACACTTACCCACCTGCCATGCAAACGTAATTTGGAAAAGTTGTCTTGTCTGGAAGGCTCTTGCTGAACAAAAGGAGTTCTCTCTTGCCCCTTTTATTTCAGAACTAAATATGTGGCATCAGTCTCAGATGAATACTTGCCCTCAGTTAAAGTTTCACGTCCACCTTTTAGTCCAGAAACTTGATGAAGTGATTCAAGTACTTAACACCTCTCAAAGCTAGGAAAAAACACAGTTGAAGCCAAACTGAATCTGCTGGCACAGTAATGAGGATAGAGTGAGGGTAAGAGCACAGGAAAGCTGGGCTTGATGCTATTGCTCCTAAGAGGTGTGAAAGAGAAGGCTGATGACTACTGCTTGTGCTCTCTCCTCGACAGTGTAACCTGATCATGGCTCTGGGGCATGCACAAAGGCATTGTGGCCACTTTAATGAACTCACAGCACCCCGATGCCCTGTGCAGCAGTGTCTTTTTCCAGCCCATAAAGCTGCCTCAATGCTTCACCAACTTTTGCGGCAGGAATGCATTCAGGCTACATGTTCTTGGGTAGCTGGGGTCTCTTTTCCCTTGTTTTGCTATGGCACTCTGGTTTGCATCTTATACTTCATTCCTGTAGTTCTTTTCTGTTTCCCTCTTTTTCCTTCTAATTTTGCAGATGTTTACCTACTTTTTTTTTCTTCCCTAGTTTTCTCCTTTTCACTTGTCCATTATACTTATTGCCAGATCTTTTTCTCTTCTTACAGCTGTTTTGCCTCTCCTTTCCCAGAATGTCTTTACTCAGTTGAAAGGCACAACTAAAGAGCCTTTTTAGGTCATTAAGATGATTTTTAAGAACCAAGCTAGAGATACATTTCTTCTCGTTGAATTTCCTGTCACAATGTCCCCATGAATCAAGAAATATCACTAAGCCCATTTTACTGCTGGGAAGACTGGACCACAAAGAGATTTCTAATTTTTCCAGCAAAAACTACAGGACACAGAGGGTTCTGTAGCTATTGCAAAACAAAATCTTTACCTTTCAAAGCCCAGTTTCAAACACATACTTCTCCATTTTGGTTCCTCCTAACACTAACAACGTCTGTTGACTTTTATTCTGAGTGATGGCAGGAACAGTAGTGGAAACTACAAAACATTTTCAGGGTTGGCACAAATACATTTGCCCATTTCACTTGTTTCAAACAATTTTTCTCCTTTCTTGGCTTATACAATAAAATACGAGCTGTCATTTAGCACCTTCACATATTTAGGTCTTTTAATCTTTCCCCTTTAACAATTCTTCAGTACGTTAATCAGTATGTTACTGTTTTCTCAGTTTCTTCTGGTTTGTTGACATCTTTCTCTTACTTAAATAGTGCCAGATTGCTGATCAGTAGAAGTGATTTCCATATGCTGATAAACAATTTTGTCACTTATTGATCAGACTGTTTCAACTCTTTGTTAGCGTGGACCTCAGTGAATCATATTTAGACTGAAGCTGATTCACAGCATAGTAACCTACATGTGCCTAGATGTACCAGGAAGGTCACACCTTATTTGGTTCTGCAGTCATACCTTATTGGGTTGTGCAGTTCTTCCACTGTATCCATAAAATAATGCTGATTTTTCAATACTGCTTTTAGCTTTTGGCATCCTCAAAGGTAAAAATATGGTATATTTCACTGAACTTGGGCTGCGTTGCCCCAACAGCTCTCTGTAACCTGAATCATATGGGTATTCAGTTTGCTTTAAGTGTAATCTTCAATTAATAAGCACTAGAGCTCTTTCCAGTTATGCCCCTTGCTTTGAGAATACCCTTCACGTTGTTATCTGCAATGCTTAATCAAAATGCAAAACCAGATTAAAGAATGACATGTTTTACGCTGCATTTAATTGTCCCCAGTGACTGGGTTTAGTAGTACATTATATAGTAAAATATTCTCAAACATTTTTTGTCAAGGGGCTCTGTAATTTCTGTTTTATTTTGTTTTAATTTTTGCTACAGAACCACACAAGTGGATGCAGCGTACAGCTTGTCATCCCACTGAAGACATACAGAAAGGGACTTTTGCTTCCCCGTGTTGTGACAGTGTGTAACTCAGCATTGCATAAGCTTTTCTTTATTGCATTGTATTTCCCAGTCTAATTTTCTTGGGCCTTCTGCTGTTCTCGTGCTCTAGTTTTGCTCAAAGTTTATTAACTATTTCCATGATGCTGTACATTGATTTCTATCATTATACTGTTAGACTCCTCAACCATAGCAATGTGTGTTGTTATCAATAGCTGTCTTTCTCATGCTTGTATCATTACCAAACTGTCCAAACTTCATTTTCCTATTTTAATGTTTACACAAAAGAGACAGATTACATTGTTCTTGATCCACATTATATATAATGCTTATGTGCACAGAAGCAATTACATTATCATTATGTTAATATGTAGCCATATACTTAGAAAAAAATAACTGTCAAGAAAGAGAAACAGAAACTGTTGGGTTTTTTTAACATGCACAGTGATTGTGGCATATAAGATAAGAATTAGGCAAGGTGCCAACTGTAACCTAATGCACGTTCAGGTTAATGGGAGATTAGGGCCTAGAATAATGACATTCTTATATGATAATGTATTCTTATCTTGTTCCTCCACAAAAATTCAGGCAGAACGTCCAAATCTCGTGGAAGCCCAATGAGTGTCCATTAACATAGTAATATGCTTTTTCCAGTGGAGCACATCTCTAAGTATTTGTAAGCCATGACTTATAAATGGGACACTTATTGGATTTCCAGAACGTTATGAAATCTCCTTTGGTGGATAATAAAGCCAAATGAATAAATTTCCATAGGAACTTGTCTAATGTGATTACATTTGTGACCAGAAATATGAGACTATTAGGGATTTAGACTGTCCGGAGTGTCAACTATCTTGCTCCATGTCTTTCTCTCTGTCTGCTGGAAGTATTCAAGATAAGAACAAGACCTACTTGGTGAACTGTCATGCCAAGTGACAGCTGGTGCACCTCGATGAAGGTGCACCTGGAAACACGGCTGCTGCACAATAGAGGGCTTGTAGTGAATTAGGATGACTTTGCAATAGCTTGCCCATTAAAAATAAAAAAATGCTGTACCAAGCTTTCCCATCAATCAGTTACACAACTGCAATGAAGGTCTGAATTAAGCTTCAACTTTTTGACAGTGATTTAATAAGCAGTCCCTTAATATCAATAGCAAAATTTCTACTTGGAAAGATAGGAATTGAGTATAACTTTCTGCAGATAGAGCAGATCTCTTGACTTACTCTAATCACATGGCTTTTTTGTATGCATCAGTGTCTCCTGTCCCATCTTCCCCTCGAGAAATATTATGCCTCTTCCCTTAGGTGAATATATTGCAATGAGCATTAACTTGCTCAAATACCACCTGCTTCTGACAGATTAAAAGTACTTCATGTTTAAAGACTGAGCTCCTACTGTGGGATACTCCTGCAACAGCTCTGCTGGGTTGCAGTGGGTGGGTGCTACTCTCCAGGCTTCCTCAGCCATCAGCGGGCTGCAGGGAGTTAGTTCTCCAGGCTGCTATGCCACCTGGCTTGGGCACAGATGATGCTGCCATAGGGATGAAATCTCATAACCACAGTGCCTAAATATCTGGAGTCCCTGTCATCTCCTAACAGATCCCAATTTCTCAAGCACATGCCTGGAGCTGGGCGGAGCGGGACGACCTTTTCCTTTTCAGAGGCACGTGGCTGTTGTAAACACATTCAACACACCACACGTCATTTGCAGATCTTGTTGGAGCAGCATTGCTCTGTGTTTAGTAGCTGGAGTGCTTTTGTAGAGAATGTAGGCAGCATTGGGGTGCAAATTTAAGAGGTATTGGAGTTTAGCATCAGTTACACACAATTTTAAAATATGGAACTTTTGTCTTCTAAGGATGCTCCTAAGCTTGTAAGGTTTAAGTAAGTCCTTCTCCCTGCCCTAGGATTTGTGTTTTGTGTCGGGAAGTGGCACTAATTGCTTGTAAGTAGGGAGCAAGGTAAATTGGCTGAAATACATCAATCAATATGAAAGCACCAGCTAAAACTATTAAGAGACATGAACTACATCTTACATAGAAAGAAATGATGACTATCATGCAGCCCCAAGAGATGTAATGAAACATTACTTATATTTGATTATTTCCTCCCTTCTCAAAAAGACATGATGTTGTGGATGCTGATGTGAGTCATAGTTAACTTTCAGAACATCATTAATCCCTTTGTTCTTCATCAGGTCACACACGCTATTGATGCTCAAGATGATGAAAGGAGTTTTACTTCATAAGACCCTGAACTCGCTACATTCTTTGCTTTTACAAAGGGAGAAATGGAATCGCATCAGAGCCACAAAAACTGCAGAGTGCTCTAAAAAGACATATTTTACCAAAGCAATTTCTATGCCTAGTAGCATAATCTGCAGTGGATTTATTGTTGACACAGCATTGGATATTTATATTCCTTCTGGAATAGCACAACATGATTCCGAATGTCATGTGGAGCTTTACAATGGGATTGCTACTGAAGGAAAGAGAGCGGGTTCTGAACTGTGTTCTGCATTTCAGTCTGCACACAATGAACTTTCACATGAAGGCTGAGAGAAAATGAGAAATATCTTGCTTTTATAAGTTGAGATGAATTTTATAGAGTGTTATTTTAATCATTTATTGATTAGTGACCAGTATCACCAAGATATATTATTTTTAAAAGAATATTTAAGTGAATTTGTAGTAATGATGGTAGCATGTAATCTGTTTTTAAGGGTCCATTCTTGGAATAAGAAACGTTCCCATTTATTTGGCATAATGTTTTAAATTCAGCAAAGGATATGTCACAAGGTTTTAATTCTATTTGTATCTCTGTCACTCGAGGTGTTTGAAATGTGCAACAGCTGCATTACTTACCTGTATTACTTTGAAATACATTTTAGTATGAAGGAAAGTATGTTTTTCAGATAGATGGATTAGATGTATTGGTTCCAATACCCCCAGATACGCACCCGGCTGGCACCATTTTGGGTAAGGATGCTAGTGCTTGAAATAGTTTCCTATACATACCATCTTTTCATGTTAGATCCACTTCTAGCAAGAATCCATCCTTGGGAACAAATGGTGGAAGGGCTGTTGAAGTCTCCTTATGCTGCACAATATCACAGGTCCTCTAGCAAAACTGTTGCTGGGATGAGCTCAGAGCCAAATACGGTTGGTGCACCTGAAGAGAAAATGTTTAAGCTGTTGTCACACTAAGAAACTTTGAATGCTTTGAATTTGCCCTCCCGAGTGGGTATGCAGTCTTTTATATTAGGATTATTTGGGTTTTTTTATCTCTCTCTCCACCTCCTCTTCCGGGACAAGACCTGTATGTTGAGCTCGTGCTGCTCACCTTCTGATCAATGTGAAGAGGACAGGCTTGCTACCAAGAGAACCAAAAAGGACAGATCAATAAGTATGCCTCAGAGGTGGATTTGATGTCCTTCTCCTTTAAATATGAACTACTACACAGGATCAAAATCCAACTTCTATTTGCCTTCTGTGAACTTGCAGTCCCCAGTCAAAGCCACACACTCCATCGCCTTTCTGAAACCCTCCCTGCAAGGCAGATGGTGGGCCAGGAAGCAAAAGGAAACCTCATCTGCCACGCAGGCCTTCGCCTTTTGAGTCGGGAAGAGTCTGAGAGCTCCTCAGTGGGTAACTTGACAGACTCTCCCAACTTACCTGAGACACTGGCCGCGGCAAGGCTGGCACAGCAAGAAGCATTGCAGCTGGCGCTTACCGGAGACGCTGGTTCTGACAAACCGGGAGAGAAACGGGTTTGTCACATCCCCGATTTATTTTAGTTTACGATTTAAATGAAACACGCTGAACTGTGAAGAACATTGTAGTCATAGTGATGATGAACAGCCCAAGCGCATGTGAGCATGTATTTTATTAGGAAACTATTGCTGTACATGCTCATTACTTGCTGACTGACTCCTGCAGGCAATAAACGCTCTTCTAAAATATCACTGTCTTGGTGGCGGGTTTTTTCTACACTATTTTAAGATGAAAAAGCTTCAATATTCAGAATCTCCCCACAAACCAACACTTATGTGGACTTAGCGTTATGTTTTTTCATTTGAAAACGTGTTTCTCTGAAGTATTTAGATGCTGAGCTGAAAAGCAGCTTACAAATACCTATGATACCTAGCTAACAATCCCACCTAATTCTATCATATGCACTTGGACATCTAAGATGAAAACAACAGAGCTGATTTGTTTCCATTGTTCTAAAACTGCTGTGAGGGAAATAGACAAAGTCTGTATCTGGGAGGAATGATGTACAAGATGTCTTCGCAAGAAAGAATTAGAAGTGAGATAAATTTTTAATGAACCAATTTTTATTTTTGGTTCAAAAAGTTCTTATATTTATGGCTAGACAAATTAACATAAATTTCTAATGTTGAAAAGGCATTTTTCTGAAAGAAGAGAGAAATAAAATTATCCAGCACTACAATAACATGATATTGCTATTTCAAATGTTTTATTATCTGTTTGAGTTATCTGACTAATGAGATACAGGAAGAGCTTTGTTAGGGAATAGATAATCTTTTTAATATTACAAAAAATGTAATTAGACAAGGAAATTCAATATGAAATTAAGATAAATGTAATATGAACATGTAAAAATAGGTACTGGTTTTGTGTAGGCTCTAAGACATATTTATAAATTTGTTGTAAGATACAAAGGCCAGTCTCATCTGGGACAAAACCTGCTGCGTTTGGAGACACTGTGCTGCCCTCACCAATGGCCAAAGTAGTTCCAGGCGAGGAACTATCAACTCCTGTTTGTACATGCAGCCACAGTATGCATTGTGTGCACTAATTAATACACGAACTCCTTCAGAAAAGCTCATCTTAGAAGAACAGGTACAAGAAAACTTAGGAGTGACATCTGGAAGTTCAGGTGAGTCCACAGATATGTTTGGCAATATTTTACTAACGCTTGTAAAACAGCCTGAAACCTCATGCTCCAAAGAGCACCCAGAGTCCAACAGTTTCCAGATCCAGGCTGTCTGGAAAAACTGTCCACATATTTTGATGTCTAAAAGTTGATAGCTTGCTGAACTCTTCTGAAAAATCCAGTCCTTAAGAGTCTGCTTCATTTATCATCCATTTAAAATAAATGCTGTGGCAAAGACTGTTTGAACTAGCAGAGAAACTGAACTTCTGTTGCAGCATCTTCCCACCACCTTTCAATTGCTCCTAACTTTGGCATACTAATTTATTCTGGGTAGTAATGTTCCAATTATGCTCTCAGCACAGCAGCAGTTTCATTTGAAGGGAATTAGCAAGCTTATTATATTATTTTAAACTCTGCAAGGTAAGGCAAGAAGTGGTGAGACCTTTATTTGAGATAACCAGCATTCTTCTATTATAAAATGTTTTGCAGCAGTTTCTCCATGATTTACTGGTTGGGACCAGTATTGGCCTTGAGTCAAAAAGCCAGAATCTCTTTTCTTGGCTTTATAAAAAACAGAAAAGGGCAAGTTACCAACTTCCAGGCACTGGCATTTTTCATATATGATTTCTTGCGTCCAAACTGAATAACTGGCAAAAACCTCTTAAAATGCTAAAAGTCACTCCTGTGTTGTTCCAATATTTCAAGGAGCAGGAAGAGATGCTGATCAACCAGTAACTATTCTATCCCTTCAGATCACTGGAATATTCCTTGGTCGATGGGAGATGTGCCCTGAACTGACTGTGCACAGCTCACTTGCTCACTTCACAGAGCACATGGCAGTGTCCACAATTTCTCAAAGCCACGTCAGTAGCTGGAGAGACAAAAACTTGGTCATGAATTGCCGAAGTCAAGGCAGGTCACCACAAAGGCTATGTCTGTATTAGCAGGTATCACAGCCAATGAGAACAGATCGATAGAGCAGCTGAGTCTAAGGACCTTCCATCCTTGCAGTACATATGTCTTTCTTCAACCAGATTAAAGTCGGTCCCATGAGCTGCACACCAATGGCACCTGGACTGCACCTTCCAGTTTAGTTTAATGCAAAAGGAATGAAATTCAAGTGTTTGGGGCCCCCTACATAAAATGAACCAAAGCATGATCACTAAGAAGGACTGGGAAACGCACTCTGGGGCTGCACTGGTGATCCAAACTCACGTAACAAGGTAGATGCACTCAAAAGAGAGCAAAAGGTGTTGTTTCTCTCCAGGGAGGTTTGCTGCTCCACAGGGAGCTGTGCTTCCAGGAGGAAGATGATGAAAATCCAATGCTGGGTGAAGAGCTGTGGCTCTGGTGTATTGCTGTTGTTCCTCAACTGAACCAAAGTGCTAGGGAGGTGTGGAGGAGAAGGGAAGAGAGGGCTAACCTACTGATGTTTACAAATGTTACATCTTAAATGGGAACAGTCTGAACATTTGCTTTACTTATCATTTCCTAGTAACACAGTGTATGAATCCACAGAAAGCAAACAGCATAACTTCTGAGCTTTTCTCTGTTTCTAAGGCGATAGTAGGAAATGGACAGTGTACTGCTATGTGTTTACAGAACACCACTCACTACTGTAGCCTTATTGCATCATCTTATAATGTAGAATTGCATAGCATCATCGTATCAATTTATCTTTTAAAGAATTGTTCTATTAGATCTGGTCATCACGTTTCCATTGAAACCAAAGCTCAGCTGATGGAAGTGTGAGTACACGGCAGCACAGGCCAAACCATACTTTGATTTTGAACTAACTATTCCAGCATCCCTCACCCCAAGCTCTGGTCCTGAGAAGATCACACAGCCCTGTCAGAAATGAACACTGTCTAGAGAATGAGCATTTACTCATCACCATGAAAAATGTATCTGCAGCAGAAGTTCCTTTTTACTTGAAGCAAGAGGTTTCACAGCCCAGTGCAACACCTCACTAATGACTCTGGCTACTATTGTGAGATGGTAGTAATGAAAATGCCTGTGTGATATACTCATAATTACTCAGATGCAAAAAACTAAGTAGATATATTTTTTAAATATCTGCTCATATGGGGCTTGGATGACAAAAAACAAGCCAAACCCTCTCAACATGAACATTTCTTTTTCCATTTACCTGTGCAGTACACAGGTCTTTCTTTCTCTCTGCCCTTGAACTTTTTCAGTTGTTGGGCTCAAATGCTGAAGTCTATTTATTATTTATCTTACTATGCCATTTTGGGAGAGAAGCACAGCCTTTCGTTCAAGTGCTTGAAATACAACATGAAAACATTTCAAACAGAAATCGTTTTCTTGGGTTTACTTTACGCTTTTGGAGTGTTTTGGCCTTTCAGGATTTTAGCAGAGCACTGCCTGCCATTGTCACTGTGGTTTGGAAACTCCCTCTTCATGTCAGCAGTATTGCATCTGAGCCAGTTTTTAACTTGTGCTTAATTTTTCAGGTAGTGCATTACAAACATAACAAGATCTGAGCTCGGTTTTGACAAAATACCT
Organism: Actenoides lindsayi; assembly: GCA_025331215.1. Lineage (NCBI taxonomy): Eukaryota > Metazoa > Chordata > Aves > Coraciiformes > Alcedinidae > Actenoides > Actenoides lindsayi. The sequence continues at coordinate 35,735 of WTSP01007463.1, read as the reverse complement.
ACGGGGTGTCAAAATCCTGAAGATGGGCAGCAAGATCCATCTTTTTCCCCACATATTCACTCTTCTCAGACGTGTGCCAGCCTATGACACAAATGTAAACCTTTCTCTGGTACTGGCTTCTGCTAAAGTTTTTGAGGGTTGATTTTTCCAAGCAGATTTGAACTTTATTAGACTCCTATATAAATAGGAGCTGCATAAGTTATTCAACACCTGCATTAAGGCAACTTACTTATCTTGAATTTTGCTTATCAATTTCAGGTAATTTTGAGCTTTACTTATCGATCGTAAGATACTTGGGCTATAATGTGCAAGTGGAAAAACCAGCCAGACCAGAGAATAGGAAAGAGATGGAAAATGGAGTGTGTGTGTGTGTGTGTGTGTGTGTGTGTGTGTGTGTGTATGTGTGTGTGTGTGTGTACCTGCCCAGGTGCTGGCAGAGGGAGCTGCAGGGGTGGCCTGGGGGGAGAGACTGGGGCTGCCCTGTGCTGGACACAGCAGGTTCCAGCTGGTTCCAGCCGGTTCCAACCAACCCACTGCAGGGCACAGCTGAGTCCTGCAGCCAAGGTGGTGGTGCCTTGGGGAAGATATTTGTAAAAAAGGGCAAAATGCTGCCTGGCAGTGAGAGGTGAGGAAAGGTGTGAAAGAAACAGCCCTGAAAGCCCTGAGGTGAAAGCTGAAGGAGGGGGAGGAGGTATTCCAGGCACCTGAGCAGACCCCCTTACAGCTCTTGGAGAATCATAGAATCCTAGAGTGGCTAGGACTGGAAGGAACCTCCAAAGGTCATCTCGTCCAGCCCCCCTGCAGTGAGCAGGGATACCCTTAACTAGACCAGGCTGCTCAGGGTGGGGAAGGCATTTTGGCTTTTCTCTTTGTTTATCTCTATCCAAATCTATTGTAACTGGTAATAAATTCATTTTCCCCAAGTTGTCTGATTTGCCTGTGATGGCAACTGGTGAGTGATGTCCCTGTCCTTAACACACGAGCTATTTCAGCCTATTTTTTTTCCCCATTCTATTGAGGCGGGGGAGCAAGAAAGCAGGTGGCTGGTCATCTGGCAGCTCTCCAAGGTCAACCCACAACAACCAGCAAGCATCCCTGTCCAACTACAAGGGGACAATCACAAAATTTTAAGAAGCTGAAAGCTATGTCATCGGTTGGCATGAAGCCTGTTGACTTCTGAGTTTGTGGGAGTTTCATGTTACCTTAAGCCCATGACTGGAAATATCGGCACACTGCATAATTCAAGCTCTGATACCTGCAGACCATATAATGTATTTTATCAACTGAAGTTCAGTTGAAAGCTTTAGTGTTTCTAATAATAAACACTTTGAAAAATCTTAGAAAACTTAGGGGGAAAATCTTGCAAAATCCTTTGGTGGGATCAGTCAGTTTCCAGCTGAAATGAATTTTTGTAGGCTACTTCCATTCTCCTATGACAGAAGGGCTCAGTAGTGGTTGACAACCTGTTTGTGACTTTGTGAAAAATTCAAGAGCAATCCCTATGCCAGGACTGTGTGGATGTGACTGGCAGCTGGGCAGAGCTGGAGCAAAGGTTGCTCCCTACATCCTCAGCAGTGTGAGGAAGCCAGCAAAGCAACAGACCCCTCAAGGATCCACTTCACACCAAGCCCACCACTATTCCTCGACAGATCATCCAGGAAGCCTCTGGTTGTCTTTTATTTGTGAACTACACTCAGAATTTTCACATCTCACCATCCCTAAATAGGCAGCATATAACCTGTAATTGCTGCCCTTGTTCCAAGGGCCCAGAAGATTCAGACTCAGATTTTAATTAGTGGACACACAAAATGAGCTTTCATTTGTTTGCTTCTTTACTACTCGACAGTGTTGCAGCTATGTTAGAAACCTAACTTTTATATCGGTTGGATACTTCTGAATCCTCAATGCTGACTCTGAAAAATTACAGTGCTTATGCACGACTCATCATCAACGTCACTATTTTAGATCAAAGAAAGCAAAACCATCCAGATTTTGTGGCTTCTCTGTCTTAAAAAATTATAATAAATCTGAAGTCAGTTTGTGCACATATTTTAAGAAAGCTTTATTAGCTTCTGTGTGTTCTAGGTCATAAGAGATACCATTGATTTAGCTGTTTCCATCTGCATATTTCAGAAACTGATATTTGTGAATAATTCTACTTAGATTGGTATGCCTTTTTTCCACTGTATATATGGAATGTCAATCATTTCTGCTTTCAGTGGAGGTAAACACTTGTAAAATTTTCTACAGACCAACACATTATACAAACAATCCCTCTTGTCTGGTCTAAACCAAACAATTTATTCTGAAAATACAGATACCTATTGTACTTTTTGCGAACTGAGACGCAACAACACAAATGTATTTTATATCCAGGGAGATAATTAAGCACTCCCAGCCACATGCAGGTTGTACATCTTTTGCAGCTACTGCTTACAAAGACACTATTCAACTTAACAAAAGAGAATGTCATCCAAAATCAACCAAAAGTATGAAAAGACCATTGATACCTGATGTTAAAATTTGACTGCAGCCAATTACTCCACAATAATAGTGGCCTTTTCACATCCTTCCTGAAGGAAATCCTGCTAAGCAGGCAAGAACTAGTAAAGAATATGAAATACCTTCATATTTCTATTCTTGATCAGTAGCAGTAGTTGGTGCCAGAATGTGTTAGAATGAATTGTTCTCTAATGGATTTAATCAGAAAGAGAACGTTCATAAACTTCACAAGTTTGGGTTTTTGCCTTTAGTTATCACGAAATTCAGAATTAAAATACAGGAAATTTGAGTGGATAGGTGCACGAGTTGTTACTTGTTGCCATTTCAGCTGCCTAAGTCAAAAATCTAGTTTCTCAGGGCTCAGCTAGTAATTAGGACCAGAATTACACTTAAGTGTATGGCTACACTGGTAATATGGATCAATCCTACAAACCATTTCACATGCTGTTAAGCCATTTCTTTGCCGTGTCGCTCCTTAGTGGCTATCCACATCATTCTTCTCTCTGTTGGACCAAAAAATTGGTTTTAGTTTCTTCAAATTGTTCTAGTTTCTCCTTTTGACCTCATCCCTGGTGCTGGGCAGAGGAAAGGAAGTGGAATGCTAAGATCAAGTGTGGTACCTGGTATGACCGGTTTACCAGTCACATGGTGCATGATTAATTTGGCTTGACAATAAAGAAAGTTGTGTGGACACATGAATAAAATTTATTGCGGTAATTGCCCAGGGGCACATTGCTATCCCAGACTAAATGTGATAAGCTTTTCTCAGAGGCAAACCATCTCCTGCTTACAGTGAGGAAATAATGCAAACCAAGGTCACTGTCATGGAGCAGATAATGCATGATGATTTCTTATCTTCCAGCAAGTCATTCCTAGATCTGTAATTTCCCCTCCCGAGTACGGTAGCTGCTGATTCCCATAAATATCTTCAAAACCCCGTGCAGAAATGGGGTCCATCCTGACACCAGCACTTCTACATAAGGCTGTGGGGCAGGAGGCTTGAGATGAAGAGAACAGGCTTGCTGGCACATGGGAGGATGGTGGAAAGGACAAAGAAACTAGAGTTTTGGCCAGGAGGCTGTGTGAAATGGAAGAAGGGGCTAAGAAGGTAGAAGTATGTAGGTAGAATAATAAAGGACCCTTCATTGGGGTTGGGAATGGTGAAGTGGTAGAATGCAGCTGGAAAACAGGGTTCAAAGGCCAGACAGCAGAGTGGTAAGGACTGGCATGACTTCCAATAGCCAGAGGGATGGGAAAGGGATACAAGAGCTTCAGAGTTGGGATCAGAGCAGACGGTGATACAGCAGGGTGTTGCCAGATACCTGTGTAGAGGACTAGGTGGGTGGACATAAAAGTGATTCAAGATCAGTATAGTGTTCTCCACATATATTGTTCTTAGAAAACAGACCTTACTTTTCTGGACAACAGTAGAGAAATGCAGACCTGTCCCCGTATCTGGAACACCACTATGGGGGTTAGGGTCCTTCACAAGCTCTCTCACACAGTGTAGCTGTTCAACCTTCCTACTAACTGCTCTGGGATGGGCTCTACTTGCTCCATTTTGTCTGACTTTCTCACTGTTTAACTTTGCACAGAACAATTACATCATTGCTGGACCAAGTAGAACATTCTCTTTGTGGAAAAGATGAGTGACATGCTGTCATCTGGAGCAGGGCACTGGACTTGTATATAGTGCAAAATCTGTGGTGTTGCCCCAGGTTTTGAATAAAAGAGAATGCTCAACACTCTCCTTTTACAATCCTCTGAAATAAAAGGCTGTTGTACGCTTTTTTTGTTCGTTATAAAAATAGCTTAGGCACTTCAAATCAATGTTAAAATGTTTCAGGTGAATGAAACCCTAAATCCCTGTAGTCCAGTGTTAGGTGGCTAAATGATAAGGATGGTGCTACTTCAAAGATTGCTGTGTTTCCTACTAGCTAGATGAAGCAACTCCCAGTTAGAATGCAGGCTTTTGAGCATCCTGATCTTAGATACCCATACCTCTTCAAAGAAAGAAAATACACTACGTGGAAGGGAGGATCTTAACCAATTTTTTTCTAGCCAAGAGTGAAGTATGTTGGTTACCTAACAAACATCAGTAAGTAATGTTCGGTGGGTGGATGTCCTTAAACTGACAGCCCATGCTGCTGCATCATTGAGTCAGACACCAAGTCCTGAGTCTTCCAGATAAGATTGGCTTTTTTTGCAGGCTGTGCACCTTTCAGTCTCCGTAACTGCTGCTGTATGAAAACCAGCACCAAATATTTCAGATCTGTAGAGAATAAATACTAGTACTCTAAAGGAGAAACTTCACAATAAAAATGTTGCTATTAACATTTTAAAAGAAAAAAAAATTATACAGTAGAAAGAGCTGAGTAGTCAGTTATAATGACTTTATTAAAACTCACAGCATGCTAAACTTAGCTTAAAAAATGAGATCCCTGCTAATGTTTACAGAAAATGGAAAATTTTAATGAATATAAAGAATATTTTGTCTCAATGCAAAATTATTAAACAGGGCAGCTAGCGTAATGAAACTGCTAAAACAACTTAAAACATTTCAAGCAACAAATGTAGCCACTCACTGCTTCCTTCTTCTAGTGATGGCAAAGAGGAAATTTCAGAGATCCTTAAAGAATACTTTTTTTTAAACTTTAAGTTATATGAAATCCAGTGTCTTACGTAGTGATGTTGACTTCAGTCTGCGATCTAACACTGACTGTCTCATTTAGGACAAGATTGAATCGAATCTCCCAAAAGATGCCAGTTGAAAAGCACATGCTTTCAAGACTTTCTTACAGCTTTTTTTTAAGCAGCCTTTTGTCTTTTAAAGTAAGCCAGCCCTTACTCATTTCCTGTACAAGAATATATTATACGAGCATTCAAAAGTGCTGTATCTTGCTTTTCATTCCATATGACAGTAAATGTAATAACCCTTTTTTCTGGAGGCAATGGGAAGGTGCATGTCTGTGTGGTGGTGAGAACTCTCTGACAGCATTGCTGAGCTCTCATTTGCCACTAGTTTTACACAGTTCTCATTTCTCCAAGACGTATGTGCATAGCATAGCAGCAGAATAAATCTAAGGCAAGCAAGCAAGAAAGTACAATGTGTTTTCTCTAACTATACCATTAATCATTGCACAGCCTCTGCAACATTGACAACTGCAGCGTAAAGTTCATTTCTTGGAGATTATCACCAGCTACCATATTCTTACAGATCTTTTCTTTGATAAGTCTGGTATACTTACAGACTGCACGTTTTAAAACAGGGCCAAGACTGTTGTTTGGCCACGTGAGGTCAAGTAACACAGCTTGCTTTGTCTCCAGATGACTCTTTCTCCTCTCCCCAGTGGCTTTGTCTGCACCGCCTTAGGAGGACTGTTCCCTTGTGCTTCTGTCCCTCAGTGCCCAGGCATTACCTGGTAGGAAGCTACTTGGCAGAAGCCAAAAATGTGGAAGGAGTATGCAACAAACAGTATGGATCATCTCAGGTGTTGTTTCATTAAGTAGTGTAGACGTGGCAGTAACTATTTCTGGAAAGAAAGTCCTTTCAGTGCTTCATCTTGAATATTTAGCAGGTATCTATGCAATGCTTTTTCCCCTGCTTTTTTGAATGATTTTTTTAATTGCTGTGAGAGAACTTGCATCAGACTAGGATGAAATGGTTGGTATATTTCTATGTTCCTTTTGGTACTTTAGTCATCCTAAAGCAGACTTGCCTATCTAATGCAGACCTTATGATGGTGCCGCAAGGTATTAAACTGCAAGGTTATATGGAAAGGGATGTGGGTTAACACACATCCCACTTCATCTGGAGTACATTCATACACCAAAACCACCAGTCACAAGAAATCATGTAGGAGCTTGAACTTGATATCATGCTCTGCACGTTGCCCAGTGCTTGAGCCTGGCCCTCAGGGTGTTTTATAAGAGTTGAGTATTAGCCAAGTAGGGGCTCAAATGCTGGCTTCATCTCAGGGTTTATGTATGTGCTCACAAAGAGAATGTGAGGAAGAATTCATGTGAACATACTCAAAGACTGTGATAATTGGTTCACAGGTACCTCAGTAGTAGCTAAGAACTAACTGCTTTTTATTCTGTCAGCAGTAACACAGGGTTGTGTCATGGGCTGAGTAAACCCAGACAGGCATTTCCACAGCATGGGGCATTCTGGTTATCACTGGCTGCTGCAACCACCTCTAAGAGGCCTTTGCAGCCAAGTATTAATTAGATAAGCTATTAGGAGCAGAAGTAGCGTAAGCCATTCCCTTTTTTTCTCTACTAAGTGATCCCAAGCATACTGAAGTCACTGAAGGTCTTTTTATTGATATTCAGTGTACTTTGGATGAGACGTTGGGTATAGCTCAGTGATGGCAGTCACTGATTGTATTATGCTCTCATGATCTTGTAATATTATGCATTAAGTAGACATGGTGTATTAGTAATGGATACTGTTCTGCACTTTCCTTTCAACTAAAGTACATATATAGCAAACACTGCCTCTGGTTTTCCCTGCTTTTTCTCATTTTCGTAATAGTCCCATGTCATAATAGGAAAATTTTGCAATTCCCTTTCAAAGCTGGCTGGACTTTCTGACTCCGTGACGTTTTTCGGTAACAAAAGTGTTTGTGCTGGCTGCAGTCTATCTTCTGACAATTTAAAATATTCTACTTTCACATTTTGTGTTCTGCATTGTTACTTCCTTAATGTTCACAAAGTTTGCTTACTTTCCAGTATTCAATATATAGAACTTGCACGATATTCCTCTTTTAAAATTCTTATTATATACAGATTTCTCTCCTCTCCCACATACACTCTCTTAATTTTCATCACTGCTGTCAAGCTTGTCAAAAAAAATAATCAAATCCGAACCAATGATTCAGGCTGCAGATATGCTGTAGCAATACAGCAAGTCACAATTTACATACATTTTTCTAAGGTAAAGTCAAGGCACTGCTGCTTCTTGTGCAACGCTAAAGGGATTTTAATCTGCTTAACCACTCTGAGGCACGATGATATGTATGGTACTGCATGGCTATGGCAGAGCACTGCTGTATACTCCTGCCATAGCAAGGTAGAGCACACATTACTGTTGAAAAGGGAGTTACATTATGTACCCTAAAATCCTCATCCTATAGATTGCTCACCAGCTCCACTAAAGGATGTGCAGGAGATGCTTTTCTTCCACTATCTCAACTAGGAAGACCTACAATTCTCTTTCCTATGCTGCTGTTCTCAGTAGAAGAGAAAAAAAAATAGCAATTGTCCCTTCTATTGCTGCAGCTGCTTCTAGAAGGAGAACGCTGTGCAAAGTAATGCAGGAGAAAGTAGGTAGGAGAGAAGACAAAGAATGCTGTGCGGTAGATGATGTTGGATGAATTAATTTTTGGCTTAAACCTTCACCATCATCTGTTCTTTAAACATGTTTCAGCTGAGTCCATCTGGAGGCCGTTCCTGCAGTGAACTTCTCCAGCACTTTCTGCTCAGCCCCACAATGTGTGGCATCCTTGAAGAAAAGAGGGCTGGAATGGGCAGATGTAGAAAACAATCCTTCCAGAATCTCAAATGCATCTATGTTCCAACTTCTGGTGAAAGAAAGCATAAGGTATTGCTGCCCATGCAATGCAACCATCTCCTGACCCTGTGAGGATGCTAGAAAAAGTCAAAATTAGGAACTGCTCTTTTTGCTTGCCTGTAAATAAAAGCATGGGGAAGGGAGCATGTGAAGTCTAAGCGCTCATTCAGTGAAGGCACAGTGCAGGTGCTGGTCACAAGACAGAAGCTTTTGCTTAGTGTTCCTTGACACTACTCAGGTACTAAGTCTGCTGCAGATAAAGGAAATTATATTTCTAGAAGTTACCACTATTAAATTCTTCTTAGAAAAGTTCATTAAAACATCACCTTCATTAACATTTTAATGAACTCCTCTGGAGTTTTTCAAACAGAACATGCATCTTCTTCAAGAATCTCTCTCTGACCTACTACATGGTCAGGGTCTGTTAGTATAATTCAGTTGTCTTTCATCCTAAAAATGTTATGCTCTGCTTTACTTTTCTTATTCTCTTTGTTCTGGTACACGTTGATAAATTTTTTAATGTGTAGTTTTAAAGAACAGAACTAACAGCTATATAATTCACATACTTTCAAACTACATTGGTTTATTTGTCTTTCAGGGTACACCTATAATTTTAGTAAGCTCGAGGGTAAAAACTATACTCCTGAAATTTCATTAGAAGTATTATATTGCAGAAAATATTAGAGAACAGTAGACTCATCTCTGTAAAATTACTTAATTCAAGTTATTTTTCAAGTTATTTTTCAGTTCACAGTGTTTTTACAGAGCTGTGTTTGGAAGGCACAATTAGATAAATACATTTCTTCTGCTGTGTTACAAAAACTTGAGATTATTCAATTTTTGCTCAACTGAAATGCAAAACTCTTTTCAGTGACTACTCAGGAATTAGATGGCACTTTCTTCTTACCCTCGCTGCATCTGCCATTCCTTTCTTCAGATAATTGGCAGAATGGATGGGGTAAAATCAGCTGTTCTTCAGCAACACTGGTTTTTTTTTTGCTTAGAAGAAGAGAATATGGATAACTTGTTAACTGTTCTGATTTTTTTCTCAGTAATAGTGATGCCATGTATTTAAGCCAAATGCATACCCATTATAAGAGCAGCGCGCTGCAGATGCTAAAAGGCAGCACATTAACTGACAGAGGGATAACTCTGTTTGACCAATATTAATGGGTAAGGTATAATTAATATGAAGGTCGATACAGCATCTGTAAGTTTTTAACAATGCCAACCTTCAGCCAGTAAGGGAAAAAAAAAAAAGTAAAAAAAAAATCTGTAGTGCTGGACTGCTGCCCTGAGGAACCCATTACAAAAATCATTCCTGGAGGAAAAACAAGGAGATGAAGCTTCAGAAGAGCTCATGGAAGAAATCAAACCACTTCCTCCAGAGGTGGAGACGTTGTTCTCTGCTGTATAGTTCTTCCATGGTGACAGAGATGATAGAGATCTATTGCAAACGATCCCAGGTCAAGTGTCCAAGTGTGCTGGGGAAACTTGCTGCTTATCCATGGCTAATCTGTCTTAAACTGACAGGTTTATTAGCCTCACAACTAGAGAAAATCAAAGTGTTCATGTAAAGCGATAGTGAATATAATCACTTGAGATTTATGAGCTTTTTCATGAAAAGGAGAAAAAATATTACGTTCTCATCTAAAAAGTCACTTGTCAATTCTCAGAAATATAATGACCTTGTTCACTTGGATAGTGTTGATTATTTAACTGCTGGTTTGTTCTATGTGGGTGTATACATATATCTTTATACAAAGATATACATAAATACATGTAGTGTGTTATTTATATGGGCAGCACTCCGGGTGTAGTTAAAGATGTTTTCTACAGAGCAAATGAGGGAACGAAGATCCATTTGATATATTCTGAGATTTCTTTGGAATGAAAGAGAGAAGGAGATTCTGCCACTGAATTTTCCAAATGGACGAAAGGACTTATGAAAGAACTTATTAAGTTAAAGGACTTATTTATGAAGCAACTTCCCAAACATCTTATTAGTGACACAAGAGGTTTTTTAATTAGTACTGTGACCAAAATTTTTCAACAGCTCAGTTTTTCAACATATACCACAACTGTGATGTGACTTACTAGTAATAACTGTTGGCATTCTATAATGTGATTGGTTTTCTAAACAAAGTTTGTGAAGCCACGGTTGCATTTGTAACATTGTAGCTTCTAAACTTCTTGTAAGATTAGTTATACATTTTAATTAAAGCTTATATAATTTCAGTGAATAGTATGTACTGAATGCTCAGCCTTATCCTAAATCACCCATGGTTTGGTGGATAAATATCACCAACATACTAAAAGTTCTCAAAAAAAGTGATGGTGATTTGACTGTGATTCGTGAATTTATGCTTCAATTCATCCTACTTGTTTCAGCAATCACTGATACAGCCTCTGATCAAATTTAATGTAGCCCTTGTAAGAAAAGTCACTCGCAGTCTAGGGATAGGATTGCATTAAACAGAGCTTAGGAAAATAAATAGACGTTAAAGAAAACCTGTGACTGTAAAGCTGTACTACAGCAAATGATGACAAATGTTTTAACACCAAAAATACTCAGTTATATGCTCACACAGAAAAATATGCAAAGAAGGAGAGCATTTAGTTGATCTAAATTCAATTTTCTTTAGATATTTCCAATTGGTGGCCAAGTGAGTAGTCTAGCTAAGATGACAGACACCAAAAATCCCCTAACAATTGAGGTACAAAGGAGTACCTCTTTGGAGAGACAATCTCTATTTTGATTTCATAATTTTCTTAGTCCAGATAAACATTCAGATCTCTCAGACACACCATTTAGATTATATCTGGACAATAACCTGAACCGTATCATTTAGTTTTTATTTCACTTGGTCACACACTTCACACGTGAAAGAAAAATCATTCTGACTGTTACCGAACAGGAATAGTCTAATAATGCCTTGCTTCATTCTCAAGTATTTCACAAAAGGCTTTATTTTCCTTGGTGTGGGAGTTTATGGCTGAATCCAGTCTATTTAATGAGTTTATATGACCCATTACTACTTACTCCTGTCCTGAAAAATGTAGTGTTCTAGAACAAAGTGTTCCACATTGCAATGAAAAAAAAATGGATACCTCAGAAACATATTATTACTGGGGAGAATCTGCTATCAGGATGCTACAATGCATTCATAAATAATGCATGAAATCGCCTCATTTGAACTACTTCCAGACCTCTCATGGTGGCAGAGTCCAACAGTCTCTCACTAAGTTCTTTGAGCTATTCCACAGACGGAGGGTTTAGTGCTTTAACACCGAGTTTACTCATCTGACCTGTTTGGCGTGACGGGCCATTTTGATTCAGAGGTGTGAGACAGCAATATGCTGAAATCACAACACAAGCATAACACAGCAACTGCAACACGCAGTTAAACCACCAGGCAAACAGCACGGCCTCTGCTGGTCCCTGGATGCTCACTGCCACAAAGCACATCTACTCCTTGAGGTGTTCAGCAGCCTTTGCCATGAGACCTCTTGGCGTTTCCTTCGAGGTCATGGTAGACTAGGACTCAGGAAGCTGCTTACTGTTCTTGCTGCACTGGGTCAAACTGGTACAGTCAAGCTTTACAAGGATGAGGTTTGGATTTTTCTACTTTTTTGGTATTTGACTTTTCAATCCAATGATTCTGTCACATAGTTATCTCAATACAATTTTAAATTTACATTACTCAGAGGAACCAAGGACCTTTTTAATCTCATTGTACTAGGCACTGTCTGAAAGCTTATAAATATACATTCCAGGTCTGTAATCTTAGGGAAGAAGTGACTAGGATATAGATTACATGTAGACCATATTATGCTAAATGTGTGCATTTCCTTCCTAGGCACTTTCTTATTTTGTCTTTTGTAGAATCTTATTCCTCAGCACAGACTTTCAATTCGGTGTATTTGTAGAAGCTCCATTTTTCTATTTTGCAAGATCTATATTTCTGGAAAATTACCCATGCTCTTCAAAGGAAAAATTAAAAATTAAACACTAGGAGACCTTTTTTTATTTTGTAAGGATCTAGCATTTTTAAGCAATCCTTCAGAAAGATACATTCTTTAACACTCTTCTTGATCTGGGTCAATTGTCCTCTTACTGTAATGTCTAGTCAGGACTCTGTGATTTCAAGATCAAATTCTTAGATGAAAGTTCAGTGACTTCGACCAATATTAACCCCACTTCAACACTGCCCACCACCCACCTAAGCCAAATGATGCCCCCACCTGTGACTTCCAAGACAGCCTATATTCCTCAATCTGTGGTAGTCTCTAATCTAGACTAATTTCCACTTCAACAGAACAGAAACTAAACCTAGCAAGCAAAGGTTCTGCCGCATTTGTCCAAGGGAATAGAAGTTAAACCTAGGAACTCAAGTTCCTCTGTCATGCACAGTCATCTCTAGTGCACCTTTTCATTTGTGCAGCTCAATGATGACTGTTTCTGACATCTTACCGTGTTCTGGTTTGTGGTACACCATTCTCATCCACAGGTTTCCTTTCTTGGTCCCCATTTCAATTAAGCTCTCAGTTTTTTCCTCTCTCACAATAGTCTTGTCTTCTTCCACATCTTTATCTGACAAACTTATAAATTCAACATGAACAAAAGCTGAACTCACCATCCTTCCCCTAAAACTATTCTCCTCACCTCCAACCTTCTGTATCTAACGACAGGGTTGAACTAGCAAATGGAGACAGTATTGAATTGTATAGGAAGCATCAGCTCCAAACGAGACATACTATGGAAATGTAGTAGATAGGGGTTAGGGCAAAGAATTAGGGGGTAAACTTCTACCCATTTCACTGAATCACAGAGTCCATGGAGGGCTGAGAAGGGAGAGCTGAGAAGCTGCTCCACAGCTACAGCTCTTCTGGGCTGCCTGCAAGATGCAGGGGATGTGGTCAGCCCTGGTTTGCAAACTCCTGGCTTCTGGGAGGTAGCAGACCACCTCACGATGCCTGCCAGCCCACTTCTGCTTTACTGGATTCCTACTTGGTAACAGAAAAATTCACGTTGGAAGGGACCTCAAGAGATCATCTAATCCAACCTCCTGCTATCAGCTGTGTCAACTATGAAGTATGACTGGCAAAGATGCACTTTGCATCCCTCCCCTTTGCCCACCTGAAACATGAGGGGTGCTCTGATCTTTTTTCCAGGCCTCAAAACCTGCCCCTGCTTCACTAATACCTTCCTGTTACTCCACAATGACTCTCCACTGGTCCTCCTTCAGTTGATCCATGCCTTTCTTGTAATAAGGGGTCCAAGGGGACACAATACTTCAGAGAGGACCCAAGACGAGATAATCACTTCCCTCCATCCAATGCCTACATGCTGCCAATACAGCTGGTGATGCTGTGGGCCTTCTTTGCCTCCAGGCCTCACTGCTGCCTCATGTCCAGTCTGATGTCTACCAGAACTCCCAGCTCCTTCTCTGCAGAGCTGCTCCCTCACCATTCAGACCTCATCAGGTATTCTTACAAAGGCTTTTTTCCTTCCCGGGTGCAGCACTTGGCAATTTTTTTTGCTGGATTGCAGGTTGTCTCTGCTGGCCCATCTTTCCAGTCTGTCTGGGTTGCTCCGGATAATAGACCTGCCCACAGCCATACTGATCACCCTACTCCACTGACATCCCTCCCCCCCCCCCAATTTGGTGTCATCTGAAAACTAGAGGATCAAGCACTCTGTTGCCTCCTCCAGATGTTCAACAGCACAGCTCCCATGACTGACACCTGGGATACTGGACTCCAGGGGCAGTAGAACGTCACTACTCTTCTTGAAGCACCATCCATTGGACTGGTGTCTTGGTGGTGAGGAGCCTCATCGGTGGAGTCAGCCCCTCAGTTATGTCACAAATGGCTGAGGAGAGAAAAGTTGCTTCCCTTGTCCAGCTGGCTCCCACCTTGCTCACAGAGTGAGCTCTGCTGGTTACTGCCTTTGCCACAAGGCACCTGGGGCCACTAAGTCTGGGGGTGCCCAGGCACCAGGCTTCTCCCACGCTGTGGGCACCAGCCTCCCCTTCTCTGAGACAGATTTTGTTGTCAGCTAGATGTGTCAAAAGTCTCTGAAAACTGAAAGAATTCTGGTAAACCTAAGTCATGTAAAATGTAGGGTAAAGCTCACACTAGATAAATAAGGCAGGCATCAATTATTTCAGCTATGAGACTTTAGGAGAGCACATAATCCATGCTCATTAGCCTGCGGGCTCGCCTGTGCCCTGCTAGGCTGAGGGAGAAATCCAACATGCCAGCCTGCATAAGTTTTCTACAGAGATGCTAATTCATGTCTGTTTTTCCAGGAAATGTCACACTTTTTTCCCATGCAAGCACCTAACCACGTTAGTCTGGGCTGCTGTCTCCTCTGTCTCCCCAATACTGGTGGGGTTTGTCAATTCAAGGGCTGAACCTGGATACGGAAAAAAAATGCAGAAACAAAAATAACCAGAGTCTGGCTCAGAATAGAAAAAGGACCTGAACTTTTTTCCATCAGGTCAGAAATTCTATGCAACACTTACATATATCTTCCTTACCAAAATTTCTCTGAACCTTGTACATTTCCACAAAAAATTTTGGCTTGGATAAATAGAAATGTATTTATGCAATGAAAATAACCTATTGCTGTAAATGTAGCCCAGCCTTTCTTCACTGATCCCTGATCAGATTCTAAGGCTGCTTGCAATGTTTTCATCTTAAAGTCCAATGAAATGAATGAGTCAGTCCCCAGCTCCACCACCGAGTAGCACTCAGGAAATAGCCGGACTCCAATGGCACTAAGCAGGTCGCAAAGCCAAGAGCAAAGCTGTACGAGATCCAGAAACAAGGCAGTAGCTGTTCCATAAATCCACTAAAGACACAGCTAATGCTATTGATTTTACATTGATGACAGCTCCCAGAGTCAGTGGCAGTACAGAACTCTAAGCGACAAACCACCCCCTCCGACTTCTGGCTTGTATCCTCATACGGACTGCTGCAGGTGCTGCCACTGGGTTGCTCCTTGGAAGTGTATACAGACCAGAGACAGGGGAGCTTCCAAAAGGAGCTTTTTGAGGGTCTCCTGGAGGAGCTTATATGTATCTCTCAACTCGAGCCTACACATCTTGGGCAAGTTTCAAGGGCTGTTTGTACTTGGCTGAATTCACAGTACAGTAGGTGTGGTGCAAACTCAAAGCAGCGAGCAATACTTGCCGCAAAGAGTTTACACTCTAGCCTTCAAAAATGTCAATAACGCCCCCCAAAATTCAAAGAAAAGCTGAATCAATTCGACTACTGTGGAAGAATGTAGGACATCCCTCCTTTTTAACAACAGAGACAGGAACATATGTCATGCTTGCCCTTAAAGTAGTCTCCGTGGGTGTGACTTACTGGTTCCTACACCGATCACAGCTTGTGAAGAGTATCCTACCAACAGCTCTCCCCTCTGACCTGGGAGAATCGTGCTTGAAATGTTTTGTTCAAGGAAATTCTAGGTATTTTCTTCAAGTTAATATTATTAAAAAACTAATTAGTGACGTTCGTGCTGCCTTTCCCCTTTAATTAACAATGTATAATGCAACTTTAATTAACATTATGAAGTCAGAAGGTATTTTCTGAAAGCTCTTGAAGTTTTTTTCTCTCGCTCTTAGGGAATTAATCCCATTAGTATTAATAGATTATCTGCTTAAATTCCTCATGTATTATTATGAGAACTGAACTACAAGTTTAACTATTCTAAAAAAAAATGTAATGCTTGTAAATTAAACATGTTCTACTACATCTTAGAGACATTAAAATGGAAAGAGATGTATGGAATTTCAATGTGATTTTGGCTAATCGCGTTAGAGAAACGGAACTTTTATTCCCCTTAAGAAACATTGCATTAATGCAGACGATCAGGTTTCTCAGATTGAAGATCACTAGTACCCTACTCTCAGGAAAGATTTTGACATTGACAGAGGACAATTCTTTTCTGTCAGAAAGGGAGGTGTGAAAGCATTCCTATTAACACTTCTTAAGAGAATGAGCTGATTCTTCTCCCCTTAGCTGAAACAGGAAAGACTCTTCCTCTCAGCTCCTTGGTGTTTAGATGTAGATGGCCACATGCACAGCTTTCTTTCAAAGGGGTGTGTCAGAGAAGTGGGTTTTGCTGTTGGAAACTCCTGGACGTGAATGATGCAGTTCACACCTCCAAGCAGATGCTTCGGGCTATCTGTCAGCTTAGGTAGATACATTTCTTTGGTTATACATAGGTCATGGTTCCAATTAGACTGTGGGCTAGAGATCCACCTGGACAGAAAAAAAAACCCCCACTGCACTAAGCCTGCCTCAGACTCCCTGGGTGAGATCAGCTGATGTTAAGAAGACATCAGCTGACTGGTGGAACACACTCTCACTCTGACTACTCAATTGAGAGGATCCCAATCCATTTTTTATTGAGGAGATTGATGCAAGTAAGTGGTTCCTACCAGAGTTTCTCAAAAGCAAGTCCTACAAAAGAAGCTGAAAGAGCTCTATTCTTTGTGTAGGCAAGGGAAAAATACTATTACAAAGATGTTTATCCAGATAAACAAACTTTCCCTCAATTTCTCTAGACACATTTGAAGGACAATTGCAACAAACATTAATTTGTATTTGACAGAACAGTAGGCTCTGACAGAGGTTCATAAATGAGGACACATCTGTCTTCATGCAGTCAGGATTCCCTCCAAAATTCTGCTTCCACTTCTGTGGTAAACAACGCTAGAAGCTGGAGCAAGAGATCTGAGTAAACTCTGATGATGCCCTGCCTACTGAGCACCTCAATAAAAGAGACTGGCTGTGGATTAGCTGGGAAATATCCACCATAGGAGAGGTGAGAGGCCTCCAATGAGGCATGTATGTAGCTACAGCTTCCTATGTCTTGGTGGCACATCAGTCTCCTTATAAGGTGGGAAGTTCTACTGGCATCTACTTTCCCCACATTTATGGGTGCAGAAATCATCCTAGAACCTTCTTGTCCTCTGGTGAATGCATAACTGTCACTATGGTAACTATATAGGTGGGTAAGTATAGAGTAACAGGCTATGGCAGGATTTCAAGCATTGCTGGACAAACAGCTCATTTAGAGCAGTCTGCTTGATACTTGCTTTCTGAAAGTACATCTAAGTAACACCAGCTTATAGATTCCTTGGGTAGATCCTAAGGAGAATTGACCTTTCTCCCTACAATTCCTTTGAGATCTCTGGAGAGACCCCAGAAGGTAACTTGCAATCTTCCCTGCGGCCAAGAATGGCTTTGGGAATGCTGGGGTACACATCCAGGCAGCCCCAGGGCTACAGTGGTTTAGAGTAACTCAAGGTTTGGGGGTGCACTGTTGTTTAAAATTTCTTAAGACAGTTCAATCTTGTCAGCTTTGAATCCTTCTAATTTAACACCTACATCACCATCCTATGAGTAATACGATGAACAATGAAACTGAGATGGAATTTATAAACTCTTGGGTAGTACAATTGTTCTTATCAGTAAAAGGAGGGGAAAATTTACTGGGTGTTTTCAAAACTATACTGAAAGAAAAGGTTAAAGATTAAATTTCCAGGCATATAGTTGATCTTTTCCATTTTCTATTTTTGTGTAACTTGATTGATACATATTTCTGCTTTTTTTTTCTTATATATTGTATATGATTTTTCCATGCTTATAATTCTGCCTATGTCTATAGTAATCAAGGTCATAACTATCCACAAAGGGTCTAGAGACAATTAGAAACAATTAGGGTGGATAGTTAAAGCTTCAGTGATTCCAATACAACTGAAACCTAAAGCAACTGATCTGCAATTTGATTGCATCAATGACTATACAGCATGTATACAAATAAGGTACTTAACCAAATGAATTAACTTCTTATAAATCATGGGAACACTAAAAATCTTGACTCTGTAAACTTAACACTGATGATTTATACAGAGATGTGATGAAAAGAAGCTAACTAAAATATCAGCTGAGTATATTTAATACTCACAGATGACATTGCAATCATAGTAAACACACAAACATTTTATCTGTTGGTGCCAAAGAATAAAAGAAATTCTAGAATCATAAATGCAATTTAAGATTATTTTCCTTGTTTTAAACATCAGACATGTATCATCTGAGATTCAAAGTGTAAAATACGAAAAGCATAAGACAAAAAACCCTATGACATTCAAAACCAGAAACAGAAATGGCAATGAAAACAATCAAGAGGACTTTAATTAAGCACTGACAGAAAAAATAATAATGTTTCTGTTTATTTGTGAATGGCTCACATGCTCAGGTGGTCTTTCTGGTTTCTTTGAACAATCTTGTTGAGTGAAATTCAAACACAAAAGGGATTAAATAAGTAAGTGCTTGGACAAACTGTCAGTGGCAATGCTGTGTGCAATGTGGAAAGTGACTGACATACATGACTGAGCTGTGAGAAAAAATTCTAAATTAACACTGGCCCTTATTTGACTTTTCTGAATACAACTGCTCAGTATTTCTATTATAATAGCCCATTTGTCACTTGCTTTCTCTGCAGTGCTTAAAAACTCTTACTTCTACATTTATCTCTGTTCTCCCCAAGCTACATTCCATTTTGCTAGTAAGGTTATTTGGAGATAGCGCTTCTAGTCTTTAATCTTCGAGAAATCCCTTCACCAGATCATTGCCATTCCACAACAGGGACTCATAATCATTGTACCTTATTGAAATGAGATAAAACCAAGGCAGACAATATTGATTTTACAGATGTTTGAATACAGAGGGAAGTACAGAACCAGATTCACAAGAGTACTAAAGCTTTGAATTTACATTTAGAAGCTGTATTTCCTATGAAACCAGTGAACTGTTGTTAAACTACAGAGTCAAGTATGTAAATACTCATAAGCACTGAGGACTGTGAAGAATGTAGGTTTTACAATCTGGGCCACCTCCTCAGACCTTCTTCCACTGGTACTGATTTTGACCACGTAACACTGAAAGGACTTACACTAACTTTTGTCTTAAAACTGCTTCATGTACGAATGCCGTAGGATTACGTCCTGTCTCCACTGTCATTCATAAAAGCCATTTGGTTACTTCAACTTTCCACCTTCCCAATCCCGGTTCCATCAAAGCAACATGTTCTTGAACACTTCTCATTTTCCTACCGAAAGCACTACAAAACTTAAAACTTGTATTGACTCAAAACAACGTTCCTATTTCAGCCCTTGTGTTCCCCTCCATTCAGCAGAACCTCAGACAGTTTCCTTTCCAATACAACCTTTTGAGAATGCCAAAAGAGAGAATAATTTATACTTCTCCTTGAGTTACATTTCAGAAACTAGCTTTTGAAAACAGTTCACTGAAGCAACTAGTCCTTACGTTTACAGATAAAAACATCCTTTTCTGTCACCTGGGAAGTTCAGACTTCAATCCTCTAAGGGCTTCCTTGGTCTCCTATTTTTTTCACCCTCAGTCAAAGCTAAAAAGGGATGGTCAGACAAATCCCTGCTTTACTTTTACAACAAAGCCGAAGCAACAACAACAAAAAAGCAAACTAGGAAGAAGTGAGTTGGATTTTGAATGTAGCGAATGAGATAAAGTTAGCCAAGTTATGATAAATGGTGAGTATCAAGAGACATTTCCAAATAATACGAGCTGCTAAAATATGCATTATCTTATGTGTAGGAAGAAAAATTTTCACCTCCGTAATTACGCCCTGACTAATGTGAAGAGAAGTATGTCTGTAGGTGCAGAAGGCTAATAGCACTTTCTTATTTTCCTATGTGAATTCATTTCTATGTTTAATAATAATAATATTTTAAAAATACAAATACATACAGCCTGCAAACCCCAGAAATCAAAAAGCGTGAGGACAAATACCATTAATTCAATTAGCAGTTTGTAATTGTCTGGCTGTATCTTAGTTATCAAAACTGTGAAATACTCTGTGCTTTACTACTGGTAAAGAGAAACTGATCTCTAAGTGAAATTACTGGAAAATAAACATAATTATTTTACAATAATATCTTCCATGATTCTTAGTGAAGACGAAGTAGGTGAAGAAGAAGCCTCTAAAACGTCCATGGAAATTCTCATTTTATTTTTAAATATAGCTGCTCCCAGCGTCTATTAAGTAGTCACAGGAAAGATCATAAAAGCTAAGAATGAACAAGAACACAACTTATTCTTTTATGAGAAGAAGAAGTTAGAACTGAGTTTCTGGAGAAGCATGATCTTGTGGAAGCTGCCTGGAGACCTACTACTATCACCCACATATGCAAAGAGATGTCAGCAGACATTTCACTTCAACACATCACTATGTCTGAAGCTCTAAGCCTAAACAGAGAGAGAAGAGCATATCTGGACTTTCAAATGCACCTCGGTGCGTCATGTGTGTTGCTCCCATTGAAATCTATAAAGGAAGTGTCCATGCTGTTTGGACACTTTAGAAAAGTACCCTACTGCACCTCTCTCAGTCTCTCTGTGTCTAAAAGTAACAGGCAATTTATCCACAATCAAATCTGTAGGACAGAGTACATAACTTCTAAATGAGAATTACAAGGTTTAATTAAATAAAATTGAAAAATATTTGGTGACCTCAAGTGGGACATTCCAGAGAAGAAAAATATGTTAAATATATCAGACAATAAAGCACCAGTGTAGAAGAGAAGCTACATTTTATTCAGAAGTGCCTTTATAAATAACAAGAAGCACGAAAGGATTTCTCAACCACTGAGTTTCTGTCCAAGAATTCAGAATTTTGATAACAGTCCACAGCAAACTTCTAGCTTGTGAATGTTTTCTAATATGATGAATCCACTTAAGTAAGGGTTTTGCCTACTTTAAAATTGTTTTGCTTTGAAAATAGTCTATTGGTTTAGATGTGAGCAGTGTCCTAAACATTTGATACATATCATTGCCACTATCATCTATGACAAAAAGGGGTTTTTTATCTGCTTACGTTTCACAGAACTTTTTGTGATAATGTACTTGCTGCTTCTGGGACTCAAAATGCTACACAAATCCATCTTACATTCTAACTGATCTTAGCAATCTCGCTAACACTCCTCTCTCACAGAACTACATTTACTACAGTTAATGGTGTTAGTTCCTATACCATACTATTTCACAACTGCTGGACTGGGAACCAGCAGCTAGACATTTGATTGATTGCCTTGCTGTTGCATTCCAAATACTAATAATTTCTTCCTAACTTTTCCAGGAATCACCAATTTAACATGCAAATATACCGAGGAAAACTGCGGGCATCTTGTCACTTTATGTAAAGCAGCACAATGAATCTCTAGAGGATTTGTTAGGTATAGAAGTGGTTTTCTGAAGAATGCTGCACCCTCCTCATGACAGCAAACTGGCTGTTGTCCTGCTGAAAAAACGGCAGTGGGATCTGCCTGCAAGAGATTTTAACCCTTGTTACGAGCCTGGGCTGCTGTGTTCACATCAGTCAACCAGCAGAACTCCTTTGCCTGCTGCTTGCCAGCCAGCTCCAGCTACTTTAGGGTGACCCTATGTGTTAAATATAGCCATGCATACCATAAGCCCCTACTGCCATGACAGCTCTATAGTCTCTTAACACCTTCACAATGATTATGAAAATCAAATCCTCTCGTTCAGGAAATCCACTCTCTATTCAGGTTATTGTTATTGCAAGTTTGTTGACCAAGATTTTGTAACGCTGCCGGATGGAATTGTTCACTGTGATGCACATACTGACTGGTGTAGCTCAGATTAATCGAAATGTCAGATTGATTTATAATACCCTGCTATCTCTCAAATCTTTTTACTGATTGTTTTTTTTTCCCTATCAATAAACTTAGCATCTTGGTATTAGAGGAATAAATATTAGTGGAATATAAACTAGGAAATCTGCGGAGGTTTCTGATGATATTAGTTGAAGATGGGAGATTAAATTCTTAGATGTTCTGATGGAGTCCTACAGTGATTAGTTATTGTATCCACAAAGAGGTTTCCAAGCCGTGCCAGATTTACCTTTGGTTGGTTTTGTTTGGGGTTTTTTTTTTCCTTTTTAAAAGGTTCTTTATACCTGGGAAATCCTGATTTAGTGGGCTAAAGAACAAAGAATATTTAAATAGTTCTGTCCTTGTGTGACTTCAGAGGTTGGTTGTGTACCCATCCTAGATGTCTCCTCACTCAAGCTTGCACATATTCTTTGTGAAGAGACATTTTTATTGATAGGGAGAGTAAAGGTTACAGATCATAGTGAAGACAAAAAGTGAAGTACAAAATGAATTTATTATTTGATCGGTTCCTGTTCTCCATAGACTTTCTAAAGAGGAGATTCATTTTGTCCACAATCCATTCAGACTTTGAATTCTGTCTGGAATGAAGATTCAGGATACCTTCTTGACACATGTACAGTGCTAGAAGATGTGAAGGGGTTGGGCAGGAAGTGAAAATCCCTGATCTGAACAATATACAGTACATGGAAAAAAACCCACGATTCGTGACAGTTTGTAATTCTGCCAATGCTACAGAAATTTTTATAAAGGCAGTAAAGGCACCTCTCTAACCCAAAGACTCTTTCCTGCCAAGCTTCCAAAATGTGCAGCTAATCAGGAAGGAATTAGAGCTGTTAAAGTTATAACCATTTTTCTTTATTATGGAAAGCACTGGACAAACTGAGTTAGAGGCTGCTATTCCTTCTACCATAATGCCTGTACAGTAATGAAATAATTATGTCAAGCAATTGCTTTTCAAATAAAAATATGCTTGTCAATTTTGAATATATGGTTCTAAAAACCTATCTGTAGTGCAGATTGGAAAGGCAATGCTTACATTCAGTTTGATAAGGCACCAAGAATTTCCAAGGTTCTGACTCCCTTCTAGACTAAGGCAGGAATGTTTCAAGAAATTCTTTCTCTGGGAAAAAAAAAATAAAATAAAAGGGCATCCTCTTTGTAGCCATCCTTTAAATACTGAAACACTGTGATGAAATTCCTCCAAGCCCTTTCCTCTCCAAAGAGAGACTATCTCCATCAGTCTTTCCTCACAGGACATGTTCTTCAGCCCTTTGTTCAACTCTGTGGTCCTTCTTTAGACCCTCTGCTGCCAGACCATGTCTTTCTTGAATGGTGGGGACCAAAAGCTGCACACAGTACTCCAGGTGTGGCCTGACAAGCACTGCACAATTGAGCTTTTGAATGTCACAGTTTGGAATGCTTTACTAAGACCCTTTTTTTTGCTGTGGCTTCTAACACTGTTTTTAATGTAGAAAATTATGGAAAATACAAAAAATTGCTCATTTAAATCAGTGGATTTTAGGCTTAACAAAAGAGCTCGGGGAAGACAAGATATTCTTCAAAGGCAACAGTAAACAGTGCCATTTATAACACACAAAAACTGTACTTCATATAAAAATCTACAGAAAGAAAATAAAAGAATTGAGGATTGCAGATTTGGATCAACACACACACACACACACACACACTGTGACAGCAAAACTGCCTTGGGAGCAAAAAAACCAGCTGAAAGGAAAAGCACACTGCTTCGTCCCTTTTAGAGTATGAAGTGTTGAAACCATCAGACTTCCCACATAGTCACAGCATAAATTATATAGTTGTAACAGTAACAAAGGGAAAGATGTTTTGAGGAGAAAGAGTTCTTAGCTATGTTTTTTTAATGGTTGCAGAGAAGAAACTTTCAGTCAAAATATTGCAAATGTGGTTAAAGACACACAGATAAAGTGCTTTCAGAAGATGTGTTTGTAAGAAAATGAAAATGGAATTTTGGACATTAACAATGGAGAGCTACTAAGGCTTCTGACAGAGTGCAGTAGCCAAAACATTTAAGACTGGCAGCAGCTTTTTGGTTTTTTTTGGTCTCTTCTGTAAGTAATATGTGTCTTTTCTTCCCTAGGTCAGAAACATACCTTCAGGTCTGAAGAATTCATTATCCTTTTACTGTTTTTAAAGCTTTCAAGTCTAGCGATTTTTTTCAAGCTGCTCTTCTTCTTTTGCTTACTATTTATTCTCAAGGAAGATGGTAGACTTGTTTAAAGTCTCTGCTTGTCAGTTCCTAATTATAAGCTTTTGCCTTGTTAAAATGTTTGTATACATGTTGTTACAAGCATTTACTTCCAAAAAAATTTATTTATTTATTTTGACAAAAAGACCCCAAATATAAAAATACCGTGTCCGGAGTCTGTAAAATTTAGTTTGTGAAAATAGTGTTCAAAACATCTGTGGAGAGACACAAGAAATCTAGATAGTTTAAAATACTGTATTCTAAAAATTAAAAGACCTTGCCAGCAATGAATGCTAACAGTGTACTGAATGATATGATCATTTTGCAGCTGCATTCTCAGCTGCCCATAATTAGAATGAATGCTACATATATATAGAACAATAATTATCCAGGATCTGTCTCCATGTTGTGCCTCAGCTTCAAATGAACAGCATCCTACATGGACTTAAGAGTATGCACTCAGGCACAAAATGATAATAATAGAAAAGTGAAAACTGACATCTTAAAGTATGAGTTACTTCATGATTAACAATGTTATTTACAGTAAAATTTGGAAAGCTAAGGTATTCCATAAATAATCCTGTATGCTAAAATAGCATTTGGTTGTCATTATTCTGTTAGCAACAGAATTTTCTCCCTCTTCCACTTGGTAACACTGATGTATATTACTGTATTTTAGCACGTATGACAAAGAATGATGCCCACAACCCACTGTTAGGCAAGTCGGGTACCAAAGACCTCGTGGAACTGAGCGGCTACCGTGGAGAAAAAGTGAAGAAAATGTATGTTTACAAAAGGCTTGATCTAAAGCCTGGGGAACAAAGTCGTGTAGGGCTCAGGAATACTATCAGACTTCAGCAGTCAGGTTAATCTCAGTTTATCTTCTTATTTATTTTATGCTTTCTAAGTAAATGGTCTGATCCACCTGTATGGCTACTTAGTAAGCATCAAGTTTTTGACAAGTTTTGTGACATTACCATCACCCTTCCCTCCCCCTCAGTTTGATTCTTGACTAAGGCACAAGATGAATTTCTGTTGCCAGGAAGCACAAAATCAAACATTAAGGCTTCCATTACTTTGCTGTTGGAAAAAATTTCCAGTAATAGTAACTCAGTGCTTAACCCCTTCTCTTGCAGCTCACGTAGCTGACAGAAGATCTTACCTATAGTCAAGAGGATACCATCAACTCATACATTTACATCTTCAACCAAATCATCCTAAGCCTCACAGCAAAACATTTTATATATATACATGTATGTATGTCTGCTTACTCACATATTCAACAGTTCAAATTGCTTGTGAACTGGACTGACCATAAAGAGGAGTTTCTTTTTTTATTTTTACAGAACCTTGTGGGCTGCTGCAAGCTGGTTCTGCCAACATCTGTGTGACTGCATTAGCATCTGGCACCAAACCCATACTGGTAAGTTCTTCTCAAAGACTGGAGAGACAAGCTCAGACTTAGTGACTTGCTAATGTGGTCTCTGGCTTTTGGATTAGAGCAGATTCTTGTGTTGTTTACTCAGAAAGTAGAGATCTTGTTCTACCTGCCAGCCCTAGAACACTGTATGGATGCCCAAGGCCTATCAGTATTATTAAAGACTGAGGTAAAAGAGAACCATTGAATGGCTCTGTTTTTTGATTCATCCCTGTTATCCTTTCGTGCCTTCTCGCTGCATACACGAACCACAGCTCTGTACTCTTCCTGCAAAGCCTGACCTTGCTTTCAGAGATGATACAATTTCTTTTTCCTCTTGAATACCATGAGGAGTTACCTGTTCAGCCAAGCTGGTCTTCTGCCCCTCTTGCTTGACACAGTGGAACCACCTGTTCCTGTGCTTCTAAAAACCAACCAGCACTCTTTGACTCCTAAGCCTTCAAAAGCAGTTTCACAGGGTGCTCTGCTAAATAGCTCCCTGAATAGCTTAACTTTTGCTCTCCTGAAGTCCAGGGTAGCAACCCTACTGTC
>WTSP01007461.1:0-23463 GCA_025331215.1 Actenoides lindsayi | reverse complement strand
GCCCTCTGGGCTGCAAGAGCAACTGATGGCTCATGGTGAGCTTCTCATCCACCAGCACTCCCAAGTCCTTTTCTTCATGGCTCCCCCTGCCTTGCTTCTGCTTTTCTCTTCATCAGTTGTCTGCCAGTCTGTGGCCAGGGGTTCTGCTCAGGTCCCCTGGGAGTGGGGGGCGGCTGCAGGACCTCCCTAAGAGCCGTGGTCTGGGCATGAGTTTTGACAGCCTGGCTAGAGAGGGAAAAGACTGCAGGGCTGAAATGTAAAATAGGAAGGAGCAGCAGCAGCAGTTTATGGAGTGGCTTGAACCCATTATTTCCCATAGCACTGTACAGACTGACAATTGAGTGCTGGTTGTATTGACGGACTTTAATTCCCTGTGACTGTTCCACAGCAGCTCTCCTCAAATGGGTAACCACACTTCATTCTGTGGTTCTGTAGGATTCAGGAGAAAAAAAAAAAAAGAATCATTCACTTTCCTTTTCATTTATAATTTGTCTTCCCATTTGTTTACAGCTTTTGTGCTGCCTTAAATTCCAATTAATTAATGGCTTAGCCAGTGGCTGGAGCAGAGTGCTCCGTGCTTCTCCCTTGGCTCTAGTGCCATCTTGCTTTTAAGGCTCTCAGGATTTCTTGGTCTCTAAATGCTGGTGTCCTCATCAGCAAAATAAGGATGAGAATTCCCTTGCAGGCATGTGGGTTGCTTCGTTTCATTGCGGTGACTGTTGTGCCAAGAAGAGCTGTACAGAGGTCATTAGCTGGACTTGTCCGAAAGTTGAGGTGGAGAAGTTCTAAAACACACAGACAGTTTCTGCTCCAGCTTTGCATCCCCGTGGGAATGGCTGTTCTATTTCTGTCTTGCCACTGCTGAATAAATGCCACAGTGGTATAGAGTGAAACTGCTGTAAAATGCCCATCTTTGTGTTTTGTCTAATGACACAAGTTCCAGAAAGTTTCTCGGAACAGGGAAGCGTATGCAAAATAGCTGAACCAGGGGATAATAAAAATAGGGGCATTGTTGAAAATACAATAGGAATATTAAAAAAAGGCTTCCTGGTAGAGCTGAATAATAGCAATCATTAAAATCAGTTTAGCAGTGTTAGTAAATCTTTGACTACAAAAGGCAGCATGAAGACTAATCAAAAGAGAGTTGAGTGTTTAGAATTGAGGCTCTGAAATCTGGGAGTGTGCTGTTGATGGGCATTTCCCATTCTGGTTTCAGAGGCCAGGATTTCAGCTATGAAATGATCATGAATTTCCCAACTAGATGAGTCTTCCTTGTCCAGGACTGCGTGTGGGACAACAGCCAAAGCAAACTGCTTGGGTAGGGGAAGGAAAACATCTGGGGAGCACAGTCCTAGACAGTCCAGTCTGCATAGAAATCTCTTGTGATAGCCCCAGGCAGTGAGATGTAATAAGCTGTTTGCATAAAAGAAAGAGCAAAAGCTCCTGTTATTCTGCTCTGATGTAACTCGGGAGGATCTTATTGTTATTCATGCAAATATCTAATTGTTTTTTAAATCCCTCTAGCATCCTTGACCTCGTTGACTCTTGTAGCGAGGAGTTCCACATGGTAACTATTGGTTTAATTTTCAAAACCAGACCAACCCAACAAAGAGTGTGTCCTGTCAAACAGTATGTCCCGTCCTCCCTTTTAAATACACTGCCTTTCCACAGTGAGAGGAATTGCTCAGGAGTGCACATCATATTTCTTTTTATTACTTCTCTTTCTCTGACCTGTCTACCTTTTTTCACCTTATTTTTTCCTGCTCTTAAGCATGCAGAACCAATCTGTTCAATCCCCTCTCTTCCCATGAAAGGCTTCTAATATTTATGGTATCTTCCCTGAGCATTTTGTTTGTTCTTGTTTGGTTGTTTTTTTTCCTCATTTATTTTTGATGCAAAGTAGGACTAGTGGAAAGCTGCATTCCAGTGATTCATACAATGGCATCTTAATACTTACTCTGATTGCTTTTGCTCCGTGATGTTTTACATATTCCGAGTAGTTGCTGGAGCTGAAAAGGAGATCTCAGTAATGCTCAAGTTTTGACCTCAAGGGCTATAACTGGTTTAGGACTAAGGAAAGTATTTGAGTGATTAAAATCATTCCTCCCATTTGTTAACAATGCTTTTAATTTAACATTGTGCTCATCATTTCTTGGCCACTCTTGAGTGTCTTCAGTGTTTCTCACAGCCTGCAGTTTGTAATCTCAATCTTGTTATCTCTTGCTGTACCAATTGCATTCAGAAGGTGGGTCAGATAAAATTTGGGGGTTGTTTACTACCAACCCTTTCATATGCTGAAGTTGTAGACTGTTTAGTCCTCCAGAAGAAAAGGATGGGTGTTTGTTTTCTACCTCTTAACTGCTGACTCAAGCATGTTCCAGACCTGGTCTAATGACTTGTCTTACATTTGTGTCATAAGAACAAAACTTAATTAATAGCCTGGCCCTTGAGTACTTTTTTTTTTTTTTCCTGGTGGTACTTTAATTTATTTATTTTTTTCAGTGGTAAAATAAAAGTAGAAAAAGGAAGAAAATATGAGAAAGAAGTGTTTGGGATTTTTTCAAAGAGCTACCTTGGCACAGCTAAAAGATTTTGGTGCCAGCTCACTATTGATAAATCACCAGAAGTGCAACTGTGGTTGAAACTGAAGCAAACCCAACTCAGGCTGGTTTAAATGGGGCTTGTTTAATACAATCGGCAGCATATCGGCTTGAGGGATCTATAGCGAGGTGTTCTAAACAGTGACAACTTTCACCTGCAAATACTTGTGTGAGTTACACTGAACACAGAAAGCCTTAATTGATGAAGAGCTGAATAAATGCCTTCTTACCAAAGGGCTGGGGGGAGTGAAAAGGAAAATTATAAGACAGATAATGTGCTGAAGTGCTGAATTTAGCTGTGCGTGACTTGGAAGAAAAAAATCAACCCAGAGTGTGACCAATTTCCTTAGAGTTTGCATTGACTTTCTTCGCTTAGAACTATAGAGAGGCCAGGTAAGAAGTTTCTACCTTTACTTACTTTTCAGGTGCATGTTGAAGAACGGATACATGGGGTAGTCAGGAGGGTTTAGATGCTTTCAAATGAAATAACAGGTGGTTTCCTGTAAAATATCCACATCATGACTCCAAGACTAAACAAGGAAAGTGGTAACTCAGCAGAGTCTCTTTGAGGATGTTAAGAAGAAACGTGAGCCAGCAGTGTGCCCAGGTGGCCAAGAATGCCAATGGTGTCCTGGCCTAGATCAAAACCAGTGTGTCCAGCAGGAGTAGGGAAGTGATGATGCCCCCTGGACTGGGCACTGGTGAGACCACACCTTGAGTCCTGAGGTCAGTTTAGGGCACCTCAGGATAAAAAAAGTCATTGAGGTGCTGGAGCAAGTTCAGAGAAGGGCAACAAAGCTGGGGAAGGGTCTGGAGAACATGTCTGATGAGGAGCAAGTGGGGGAGCTGGGGCTGTTTAGTGTGGAGAAGAGGAGGCTGAGAGGAGACCTTGCTGCTCTCTACAGCTCCCTGAAGGGAGGTTGT
This sequence comes from Actenoides lindsayi, assembly GCA_025331215.1. Taxonomy (NCBI): domain Eukaryota; kingdom Metazoa; phylum Chordata; class Aves; order Coraciiformes; family Alcedinidae; genus Actenoides; species Actenoides lindsayi. The sequence goes on along the minus strand of WTSP01007461.1, from coordinate 19,939 downwards.
AGGGAGGTGGGTGTTGGTCTCTTCTCCCAGGTAACTGGTGATAGGACAAGAGGAGATGGGCTTCAGTTGTGCCAGGGGTGGTTTAGGTTGGGTATTAGGAAAAATGTTTTTACTGGGAGAGTGGTGAGGCCTTGGGACAGGCTGCCCAGGGAGGGGGTGGGATCACCATCCCTGGAGGGGTTAAAAAATCATCTAGATGTGACATTATTTAGTGGGCCTGATAATATTTCGTGTATGGTTGGACTTGATGATCTTGAATGTTGTTTCCAACCTTAATGATTCTATGGTTCTAAGGATGGAAATTCTTATTAGTGAGGGGAGGCTGCCTCTCTGAGATATTTTTCAGGCTTTGTGAGTCCGTTGCCCAAGTGTGGGCAAGGTGTCCAGCTTGCCTTGCTGAGGAAGAGGAGCTCCTTTCCATGACACTTCACCCCACTCTTACCTGGGTGCTCCTCTTTTCAGTGCATGGCCTTTGGGGGTGTCTGTAGAGGGACCCTAGAGGGGACTGACTTGAGTTTTGTGAGCTTTCAGGGTCTTTAAAGCTGGCTGAAATGAATCATGTGTACAGGGAGTGCCAGTCCCTGCCCCGAGGAGCCTGGTGCAGGGATGTGTCTGAGCCTGGGTTGTTTCTCAGGGCAGGGATGGGCTGCGTTGGCTGTACAGCACCATCAGCCTGTTTTATGCTGCCAGAGTGCTCCTTCAGGCCTGAAAGGAAGGGGCTTTGCTGTTCAGTAGCCCACATTTAGCAGGTCATTAGCCCCTAGGATGCTATGTGGTGTCCCTCTGCCCCACTGCTTCATGGAACAAAATCCCATCCCATATTACAGGCTATGGGCAGGGACCTTTTCACACTCCTACAGCCCTTGTGTGCCTGGGGCTCTTAAAATCTTTGGTAGCACAGTTATTATCTTTCTGGATCCATTCTAGGGGGGAAAAGGAGGTCCCATGGGGCCAGGACGGGTCATTGAGGAGCTGGTCTCTCTGATTCATTAGACTCTGTGGGGAGGGGGTGGCTCCAGCCACCATGGTTCTGGGACACAGGAGTTAGGACAGTCTGAAAGCTGCTCTAGCCTGGTAGTATTGATAGGTGTTGCCCAGGGATGGCATGACGCTGCTACACAGCTCTTGTCAGGAGGTTTATACTCTATTTAGTTAATAATGTTTCATTGTCATCAGTGATCACCACAGGCTCTGGTTCTAAGGAGCCCAAGGGTTGTCAGTCCCTGCAAGGGATGTCAAGGGCTGGTCCAGGCTGCCCAGGGCAGTGGTGGAGTCCCCATGATCCCTGGAGGGGTTTCAAAGCTGTGGTGCTGAGGGACATGGGTCAGTGGTGACCTGGCAGCGCTGGGTTGGACTTGATGATATTAAAGGTTTCTTCCAAGCAGAATGATTCTGTGATTCCATGGGTGCACTAGGACGTGGGAAGGGTGAGCTTATAAGGTGAGGGAATGAGGCAGCAGGTTATCCCATGTTGGAAGGGTTAAACACTTCATGTCAGCCAAAAGAGAGGTCCCTTGGGACAGAAGTCCTCTTGCTCAGCGTGCTGCCTGCAGTGCCCACAGCTCCAAATGTGAAGCCAGCAAGCCTGGTTTCTCAGCCCATTTGTCCTCCCAGGCTCCCTGGGAGCAGCACAACCTTGCAGACGTGGCTAGTCTTCAGTGACTTCTTTCTGGCAGGGGAGAAGAGAAGGACAGGGTAAAGCTCTAATTATAAAGCTGCTCCTGCCAGATATTTCATGCTCCTAATTGCTGACACAGGCCGGCCTGGGATGTTTTTCTCGCTCTTTTCCTGCTTAAATAAATAAGTAAAACCAGGTTAAAGGATGCTTATGTTTCAGAGCAAGCTGTGTGACAGATGAGAGGGGAGATCTCCACAAGTGCTTTGGCCTGATCTTTTTATTGCTGCACTGAAAACCGTGGGGTGAGGGTGGTAGGGATTTATTGACTGGCAAAGGGTGGCATGAGGCAGCTTGAATTTTGAAGGTGCAATTTGACTTCATCTTCCCAGCCCAGGGAGGAGATGAAAGCCTACAGATGAGTCAATTAGCTGGGCTGCGAGTGAGTGCAGGCTGAGCCGCGGAGGAGGATTTGCTGACCTTGCACCCTACCCAAAGGCTGGATATTGTGGCAGAAAACGATCTGTCATTGAGGTGGGGAGCATGGAAAAGTGCTGCTGCAGCTTGACCTGGCTGGAGGGGAGCACCCTGTAGAGCTGGCGATGGGAGAGGAGAACTTGTCCCAGGAGAGATGGTGCAGCGAGCGGTTGCCACTTGTTTGCTCTTCCAAAATTGCTTGTTGTGTGCTTGTGTTGGTGGAGGCTCTGAAACTGGCTGTGCTGCTGGGAGGCTCTGACTCCCATGTGGCTTTTGCCTGGGCATCGAGCTGAGGGAGAAGGATTCTCAGAAAAGTAATTTAATATATGCATTTTTAACTCGATGAAGTCTCATCAGCTCCTTAGCCCTGGGCCTTTCAAGTATCTGGCTCTGGTGTCAGTGCAGAGCTGGATGAGATTGTGCCTGTGGGGATGCTGGAGCTGGCAGGGTCAGGCTGCCCTGTGCACAGCTCCAGGCGAGCCCGGGGGCTCTGCATCGCCCAGATGAGAGGTGGATAAATTCTGCTGTCCTGTGACTCCCGTGCTACTGCCGGTGCCCCCCTGGAAATGATGAGTGGGACAGATCTCAGATAAATGAAGGATTACAGAGGTATTTCTGTAACTCTGCAAGCACATGGGGCTCTCTGAACAGCCACATTTGAGAGCGGAGGGGAGCAGTGAGGGTAGTGGGGGAAGGAACATCGTGTCACATTGCACAACTTACTTTATCTGCCTTTACTTCTTCCTCTCTGCTTCATCCAGTTTCATCCAGCTGCACCCAGCTACTACCCAGGGAGAGCTGTTTACAGACTGAAAGTTTGAAAGCTAATAAAGCACTACCTTCCAGCCAAACCCTTTCTCCCAGTTGCCCCATCTCTATGCGTGGTTGGTGGCAGACTCTTTTTCCAGGCAGTTTGTGGAATGAGCTGGCTGGGTTTTGGGGAAGCACACCCTGCAAAGCTGTAAAACGCTGTTGCTGGAGTCAGGAGATGCTGCTGGAAGGGCAGGTGTGAGATGAGGCAGGCGCTTGCTCCCCGCTGCATCCCCCTGCCCTGCAATCACCCCCCGACCCTCTGCCCTGCCCTGGGGATGCTGCTTCCAACCTGCAGCTTTTTCACAATTGCTCCTCGGGGAGCAGAAACTCCCCCACGTCCCCTCGCTGCATCAGGAGTCCTTAGGAGGGCTGTTGGTGCCGGGAGAGGATGTTCTAAGCTGTTTGGGGGGGGTGTTCTGTCCTTGAAGGAGCTGGGAGGATGGGTGCTGAGCACAGACTCTGGTGCTGTGTGAGGACATTGCTATGAAGTGGAGGGATGCAGCAGTCTGAGGTGCTGAGATGTATAATAGGGGGGGAAATTAAACCTCATGTTGCTGTGTAGGTCAGGAGTGCTACTGAGTGGGAAGAGACAAAACCATCATTTGCTGGCACCCAGCAAAGCACTGGTAGAGGTGTGGGTCAATGTCCTTGCTGGTTTTTCTGTGCTGTCTGGAGATGTAGAGTGCTAGATGGTTTCTGAGGGCTGGAACCAGGGTCCTCGGATAGTTTAGGTCCATCCTAAAATGGAAAGCACTGGAAGTGGGGAGCAGTGGCCCACAGACACCAAACTTTTGGTCCTAGCAATTTAAATGTTGAGAAAACTCAGCTGAAATATGTTTTCACTTTTTGCTTTTTAGGATAACTTTCCAAATCATTAGAGCATCACTTATCATGAAAAGGAAAAAAAAAAAAAAGCCACCCTCTTCTGCAGTGGCATGAGATGAACAGCACAAGCTGCTGTGCTGGCTGGGCACCGATCTTTCCAGCAGCTTTTGCAAAGTACTGTCCTACCTCTTAATTTGGAAAGACAGAAGAAACTCTGGTGGTAATACCATAGAGGACATTGTGTGGTCAGTTATGCGTTGGTAAAAGACAGTAATTTTTCAAAATGTTCCCCCAGAGATTATAATTAGTACAATTAAGTGTCTCGAATGGTAATTTTATTCTACTCATTAATAGCACAAAGCACAAAAAGCCCCCTCTGTGTAACAATGCACCCAACGTATGTAAGCCAACATCTTCGTGTTGTGATCTGTACAATGTGTGCTTGTTTAAAATTATATTTAGCTCCTTCAGTTCTGGATAATTTATTGTCTGTCAGAGCAGAGCCCTTGTGTTATTGCTGTGCTTAGAAACACGAGTGAGGGCAGCTCACGGGCCAAAAGCAGCTTTGGTCCAAATTTTCTCCGAGACCATTTGGGTGGAGTTGAATGTGAGTAAGGGTTGGGGACACCCATAGTCTTGCACTGAAGTCCTGCTCCATGACCCAGTTTCTCTTGAGAAGGTTTTTTTTTTTTCTTATTTTAACATCTCCTGAGTCCTCCTGATGGTTTGGGAAGAGTCTGAAAGAGCAGGAGCCATGGGGCAGGTGCCTTGAAGCAAATGTGTATTTGAGAATGTGCTGCTGTGATTTGGGGTGCTCCTGTCTAGAGCTGGAAGCCTGTGTGTGTCTCTGGGACCAGCTTTGTGGTGGGGCACGGCCAGGAGATCTGATTTACTCCCAGCTTGGGGCTCCCTGGCTCCTTTCTTCTCAGCAGCCTTGACCTGCTGGTTCTCACATGCTGAATAGACAATTAGCTTATACATCTCCCAGTGATTTTGTGGTGGCTGGCCCTGTCGCTGCAAACATTAAATGGAAACTTTGTTCTAGAAAGAAAACACAAAGTCAGGTGGAAGAGGAGATAATTACCTTTCTAATATAATTATGACTGGGCTGCTGAGCCTTTTATCTCAGTCCGTGTACTTCTGGTGGTAATACAATACCAGGCAAGGATTAGAATTTACTGGGTTATCACTCACCTATGGCAGCCGGAGCCATTTTCTCCCCACAATGGGGAGGAGTTTTAGAGGAGAGTTCAGGTTAAATGTTGGGGAAAGAGGATGATTTTGGGAGAGGAAGGAACAGGGGGAGAAACCCTTTGTGCTGTTCAAGCAGCTTGGAGGGAGATGCAGCATCCTTCATGTGAGCTTGTGTTTGGAGATGGTCCCGTCCATGGTGCCACAGTCTGATGTGAAATAGGCTGGGCTTGTGGCTTTGCATCTTAACTGGTCCTTGTGGTGCTGTGTAAGGCAGTGGGACTTCACTGCATCTTCGTCTCCCAGTTGGGGAGACCAAGGGGATCTGTTTATTGTGCTGCAGGAGCAGTTGCCCACCCACTATCCTTCAGCAGCACAGGAGTGCTTTCCCATTGCTGTCTTCCTCGGGCTTTCAAAAGGCAAAACTATGTCCCTGGGACCACCCTGGTGCCCTGTGCTCTCCTCCCCACCCTGGTGCCATCTGCTACAGGACGCACGGCAGGGACCGGTGCCAGCCACCCTCTGCCCCTTGGCTGATCCCACGCAAAGGGCTGATGCTGTAGAAGACAGCTCCTCGGTCCTCTCCCACCAGGAAAGGCCAGTTGTCCCCAGCTGTCCCCTCTGCCCTGCTCTCTCCGGCTGAGCATAGAGAAGGGAAGGGTGGGTCTGGACAGCTGATTGAATTAGAAGCCACTGAAAAGGTCAGAGTGGTACTGTTCCCTGTTATCTTTCACTGAACATAAGAGGTATTAAAATTCTGCTGTCTCACTCATGTAACAAGAGAGAAAATGGTAACGAGAGGGAAATGAGAAGGGAAAAAGGTCTTCCCTCCTGCAACTGGGTCAGGGAAATGGGAATGGTGCAAGTGTAACTCTGGTATTTGGCTGTGACTTCCAGGGGCTTGATGTAGCCGCGTGTGCAGGTCCAGCCTCTCATTTCTATGTAGAGGAGTTAAAAATTCTCCTCTGGGGACAGTCACTAGGGTTATGAATTTGGTGGTCTCTGCTTTCTCCTCATTTTTGGGTTCACCACCTTGACCTGTGGCAGACCTTATGCTCAGAATTCAGGAGGTGTTGAGGATGAGAAGACTTCAATCCTGGCAGGTCAGTTGGACATGATTTAAGCTGGAATAACACAATGTGTGGGTGAGTTGCTGGCTCAGAGGTGCTGAGGACAGGGCTGGGACAAACATGCATCCAATGTCGCTTCTAAAAAGGGTGATTGGGCTTCATGAAGCCCAGTGGGACAGCACTAATAGGTATTTACTGGGTGACCCATTGCCATGAAACAACTGCAATGGAAGCAAAGCCCCAACCATGGTTACCTCCACTCTCAAATCACACTGGGAAAAGTCATCACCAGCAGTGAGACGATCTATCCAACTGGGACCCTGGTCTCCATTCTAAAGCAAGATGCTTAAGTAGAAAGGGTGTATCTGTGTCCTGCAGAGCTGCCTGCTGACTTCATCCAAGCATCTCCCTTGTTGATTTTGGGAACTTCCAAGTTAAAATGATCGCAGGGCCTGAGATAAAAGCCAAATCCTGACTCTACCTCAGCCTGTAAACTTTGTAATCTGCCAAACCCCCAAGAAAACTTTATTGTTCCAGCTCCATCCCGTGCTCTTGGCAAAGCCATGCAATTGATGTTGCTTGGCATCCTTCATCCCCTCTCTTTGCTCCACTCCTTTCCCCCCCCCCCCCCATCCTCTCACAACCTGACTTGCCCTCATTTGCTGGAAACTTTTCTGGAGATCTGTGTCCTGCACAGCCCCAAGACCTGTCCTTCAGGAGAATGATGCATCTTGCTGAGCGTGCTCCTTCTGAGGTGGATCTTGCTTGTCCCCAGCACTGCATTCACTCCCCTCCTCCTCCTTGATCTGATGTGCAAAACCCACCTTGAACCTCTGCTCTTTCTCAGCCACCAGTACTTATGTTCAACTGCACTTTCCTGCCCTCGCCTCCATCCCGTGCTCAGCTACTGGGGACCATGACAACAAAGCAAAGGACCCGCATAAATCCACGTGTTGCAAGGAACTGAAGGAGTTCCCTTACCTGCCAAAAATGTGGTCTACTGAAGATGTCTGTGACAAGTGGCATGCCCATATGAGTATCAAAGTGCCGTCAGTCATCTGAGCTGTCTGCAGCTGAAGAGCTGAGTGGTTTTCTGGGAGCATTGAGAATCCAGCTGGGAATGGTGGCCGTGCATGAGGACTTTGGGCACACGGGCTGCCTCATGGGGTACCTACTGCCACAGCTCTCCTGGGCTCCACGTGGCTCTGAAGGTGAAGCAAACGTGGAGGAGGTGCCACCAAACAACTGTTTCTGTCCCAAGTGCTTGGATCCCACACCGTATCCTGATGGGATGGGGGTATGGACTAACTCGGGTTGAGGGCAGCCTCCATCTAGGTTTGAAGGATGGCTGCCCAGAAATCCACTTTTTTCCATTTGAAAAATAATGGAGGAAAAATCTTGGTTTAAGAAAAAAAAAATAAATCTTTATTTCAAAAAGTAGAGTTTCCCCTGGGAGGCTTCAACCTGATTTTAAGTGAAAATGCCTCCTTTCAGCCAGCTTTACAATATCATTGCAGTTAAACCCAACCAAATAAAAACAAAATGTGAAGTCATATTTGAAGTCGAAATGAAACTAAAATGTTTTGTTATTTCCCACTGGAAAACTGAAATAGATGTTTCCCTGAAAACAAACATTTTTGGTGGGGGAAAAAAAGGCATTCTTCAGCACAAAGCTCTTCTTTAAGTGCTTTTTCTAAGAACTAGCAATGCTTCTCGATTTGCCTGAGTTATTGCCACTAAGGTGCCACCTATTTGCATTTTGATGGGGCTGCTCTTAATGTAGGAGTTACATAGTGTAGTGGTTTGTGTTTTCTTCTGCTGTTTTCCTTAATTGGGGTAGTCCCTAGAGCCCTGTAACGTGATGGCGATGCCATTGTGCTGGGTGCTGTGGAGCTGTTGGCAGTGTCTGGCCTGAGCTATGGACTGGTCCAGTGAAGCTGGGGAAAGTAGAAGTGAAGCAGGAAAAAAGCAGAGTAAGTTGTTGAAGGCCCCCAAACAAGCTGAGGTGTGGATGGAAGGATGACTTGAATTTTGCTGGGGTGCTTCTTGATGCTCCTGTCTCCCCGGCCCTCAGTGCCGTGGGTTTATTTCATCCCCAGTCCCCTCCTCAACATCCCAGTACTGTGCCTTGAGGTTTGATCCAAGAATTACCAAATGAAGTCATCCCCTGTGTGCTATGGGAAGGTGGACTGGGTGATGGTGAGGATGGCCGGGGGGGGGAGGGGGGGGGCACAAAGCCCCGATCCCCCTTAGTGCCACCTCGTAGCAGCAACCCACTCCTGGAGCTGCCACGTACACATCAGGAGCTGCCTCCTCCTGCTGTTTCCAGGGCTACCGGAGGAAGGAATCGCTCAGGATATCAAAGTGGAGGGAAGGAGATGACTAAGCAAATGTCAGAAACGCTTACTCTGGAAACCACGCTGCGTCCTCCCCGCACCTTCCCTGCTTGGAGCTTAGCGCTGTCTAGACGATGGTCTGCTCTGTGCAAACTCTCAATTAACATAATGCCAATAGACTGGAAAAGTGCTCAGAGGTCCTTCCCTGTCTCAGCGCTGGCAAGTGCAGCCCCAGAGCTGCTCTTCTGAGACTATCTGCTCAGAGAGCAGTGAGTTGGGTGATTTAATGCAGAAGCGGGGGCATGGCCAGGAGAGGACCTGAGTGGGCAGAGGCCAGAGCTGGGTACTACCAGCCCCCTGAGATTTTAAACCCAGGTAAATGAGAAGGAACTCCTTCCTAAAAATCACAGCTTAAGCAGGAGAAGTCTATAATAGAGAGAAAACAGCAGCCTGGAGTGAAACAGTGCCTTGTTTTCCTCATTCCATGATCAAATTTGTCAGATCTTAAAGCCGCTCTTGCTATTCCTCATTGAACCTGACTCGTGCATTTTGGACACCAGAGATCACCAGTGCTGCTTTGGGGTTCTTTTTCTCTGCTTGTGCTTTTCTGTGCTGGTTGTAGAGAGAAACCCGAGATGATTTAGCTCCTAACAAAACGCTTCACTCTGGTGCCGAAAAGCTAGGGGGGATTTCTGGACCATTTCACAGCAATAGGCTGCATCAACAAAAAACATCTGATGCTGTTGGCTGACATCCCAAAGTCCTCGGTGCTGTATTCTCACGTGCTGCCTTGTCAGAAAGCTGCTGTGGGGTACAGGCTGCTTCTTGCCTCTCTTACAACTGCCTAAACTTGCCCTCAGATCTCTCTCTCCTGCCCCACAGCTCAGGTCTGCCTTCGTGTCACGGGAAGAACTTGCAGCAAATCAGAGTCGCTGATGAAGGCAGAGCTTTCTCTGCTGGGTGCTGTTGTCTGCTGGTATTGCAGGTGGCTGCAGCACTGGGCAAACTCGCCTGGCTGGGCAGCAGAGTGCAAGGAAGCTCCAAAACCCACGACTGATGCAAGTGACAGCCTCCCCTGGAACACTGCTGCTTCCATCTCTGCTCTGCTGGCTTGTAACTGCCCAATGGGCCCGAAGGGACTGCTCTGGGAATTTGGGAAACACGAACATTTGCTGCTGTGCCGGGACCTGCTCTGTCAGGTTTCAGCCTGGAGCATATATTTTTTTTTAATGGGTGGATTATACAGCCCAGAAATGTTGAGCTGATGATGAAAATGCTGCCAGACTTTTATCTGCAGCAATTCCAGGGTTCTTAACAGCCCAGTGGAGAGCAAAAGCCTCTGTTATCGGAACTGCCAATTAATTTAAGCACATTCCCCTATCCTGTTATAAAGATGTCACTTCCCTGCACCAGTGACGTTGCTCTGGCCTCTGAGGTCCCACAGGCTCTGCTCAGCAGGACCTGGCTGTGCTGCCCACTTGCATTGCTGACTAGCAGGCATCTGTGCATTCATGGTGGTTTTAGGAAGGGGATTATTGTGCTGTGGTGGGTAAAAAGGGGTGGGCAGAGTGTGGAAAAAGGTGGGTAACTGGAGCGCGGGTGGAGGAGGAGGAAAGCAGGACTGGAAAACCAATGCTCATGGCATGACTTGTACTGGTGTTGAGGTGATGCTTCCGATCACTGAATGTTGCCTTCCTGAGCGTGCAGAAGCCAAGTTGTGTTCTTTGAACATCTTGATTCCAGGCCAGTGTGTGCCTGGCTGCATCAAGTTGATTAGATTTCATAGGCAACAAGTGGGGTTTTTTTTTCCAACTCCTTTTATCCAAGGACTTTAGTGTTTTTTGTCTCCTGTGGAAAGTAGCTGAGCACTGCTGCTCTGCTACAGATGCTTTCAGTCATGTCCCACCGTGGGTAAATTCATTTATCCATCCTCCTTTCACTGTGTATCTTCCAGCCTGCTGCTGCCTGGTCCTGCTCCTGTATGCTGCAGCTGGACCCCTGTTTCCCCAGCTTTGCCAATGAGGAGCTGGTGTGGTAGCTCTGTTTGACTCAGGGCAGGAAAAAGGTTTAAAAACCAACCAACCAAAAAAAAAACCTCCAAAAAAAAAAAAAAATACTCATTTGAACTATTGAATTGGCAAGGGCTCAGTTTGAGTGGGGGTGATAAGGTGGGCCAACTCCCCATCAAATTTGGGTGATGGCAACTTGTATTCTGTAGTTCTAGAAGCTGAGTACAGCCAGAAGAGATTGTCTGATGAAGCCTTAAAGTTGCTGGGAAGTCCTCTCTGGGATGGTCATCCTCAATGGGGCTTGTGGCCAGGCAGGGCACTGGTGGTGTGGGGTCATTGCTGCGATGGGGGATGTCATGGTTACACCACGCTGGGCAGGACCAGCTCATCGAGGCTGCCAACCGTGCTTGCCTGGGACTGCTCTGAACCTTGTCAGCTGCAGAACTCGAGCTTCATCTCTCCAAAAGAGGGGAAAAAAGAGGATTTATCTCTCACCTTAATGAAGCGTTATTCCCCAAGCACCAACCACAGGAGCTGATATGGTTGAATTCTCCTAAAAAACAGAGGGAAGGAAGTCACAATCTCTGTTTTCAGTATGGGAGGAATAAATTCTGACTTTCTTGCGTCCACGGCCCAGCTTGCAACAGGTTTAAAGCACAGTACAGATGGCTACGCAATTATTGCCAACATCTACTCATTATATTAGATAAGGCCCTGGGTTTATTTAGCAGAAGCAGATGGAGGGAATACACAATATTTTAGATGTCTTGGCAAACTGTGTTTTCCGTAGAACAACATTGTATGTTTGCTGTGAGAGATCTGGCCAAAAGAGAGAGGGGAAAAAAAAAAGGAAGAATTTCTAAGAAAAAGGGAGAACGGAATCTTTTGGGAACGGCAATGAGGTGTGCATTAAAGAAAAGATACTGCACGTCTTATGCCTTATTTTAATCCTTGTGACAAGAGGAGAAATTCAGCTTTTATTTGGAATTGTGTATTTTTTGTGGCTTGTAAACAGAAGCTTGAAAATGTGACCCTGGCTGCCTACGAAAGCTGAGGAATCACAAGATCGAGATCCCTATTTTTATATATATATGTATATAAATTTTTTTTTTTAAATTTTGTTTTTCAAATGCTCTCATGACTTTTAGTCCAGCCTTGTTGATTTTTGGGCTGCCTACTTGTGTGATCACTGGCAAGACTACAGCTCTGAGCAATGGGCACCTGCTGCAGGTGGAAAAACACTTGAGTTTGGGGTTATTTGTGGCAGCAGCTTTAGACAGGAGCTGTATGAAGAACATATAGAATCATAGAATTTTTTTTTGATTGGCAAGACCTTCAAGGTCATCAAGTCCAACTGTTCCCCCAGCACTGCCAGGGCACCACTAACCCATGTCCCTCAGCACCACAGCTCCACAGCTTGGAATCCCCTCCAGGGATCATGTGGACTCCACCACTGCCCTGGGCAGCCAGGGCCAGCACTTGACAACCCTGGAGGGGAAGAACTATTTCCTAATATGCAGCTTTTGGAGAAGTATAAAAACCAGAAAGATATCGGGTACCTCTAGAAGTGGGCACATAGCTGGGTTTCCTCCCTTTGGAGGAAGGCTGGCCAGTGAGCTGGTTCCTGACCATGTTACAGATAGTCATGGGACCCTTCGTCACCAAGGTCAGTGGTCTCCGAGGGAGATTTTGCCAATGAATGCTCTGAGCAAACAGAAAGATGCATATAAAGAATTTTTTTTCCCCCCACAAGGGTTGTCCAGGCCCATCCCAGGCTGCCCAGGGCAGTGATGGAGTCCCCATGATCCCTGGAGGGGTTTCAAAGCCATGGAGATGTGGTGCTGAGGGACGTGGTTTAGTGGTGCCCTGGCAGTGCTGGGGTAATGGTTGGAGTCATTGATCTTGAAGGTCTTTTCCAACCTAAACTATCCTATGATTCTCTGGCCTCAGAGCTAACCCGGGCTCAGCACTCACCAACCACAGCTTCTGTTTGCAAGAAGCAGGTTATGAGCCAGCGGGTTATGAGCCTGTCTCTGCTCCGTCCTCTGCCCAGAGCCACCTGGTCCACAGAATCCCAATGCCACCCACAGGGACTCTGCTGGGCAGGGACCGGGGGCTGGCAATGGGGCAGTGCAAGCAGAGAGGGGCTGGCAGCAGCACACCCCAGGAGCTGGAAAGGGGGGGACAAAGGGGGACACAGGGCACTGATCCCTCTTACCTTATCCAGATCGTAGAGAAAGCCCTGGAGGAGAGAGGAGAGGGATAAGACGCAGCACAAAGCCAGCTCTGCCCACCCAAGGAGACCCAGCACATGGCACCCACCACCCAGAGCACATCGGCAGGGACATGCAGCACCCAGCCAGGGCCGGACTGTGCATGACAGCAGGACAGGAGACCTGTGCAGCCCAACACCAGAGCCCAGGCTGGCCCCTGACGTCCCTATAGAAGCAGGCTCTGCCCCAGGACATCGATGGACCGTGAGCTGCCCCAGCCATGCCCACCACCCTGGCTGTCTGCCCAAAGCACCACTCCCTGTAAGGCTCTTCCCAAGCGACGCTCACCAGGCGTGAATTCCTCTTGGACTCGCGGATCTGTGTGCTGAGCTTCTCCAGTTCCGACTGGTGCACCTCCAGGTAGGCTCTGGGGGTAACCACACCACAGGGTCAGACTGGGATGCCATGTCCAGGGCTCCTGCCACCCACAGACCACGCCAACCCAGCACATCTGACCCTGCATCTCCACTCCCAGCTCCAGCACCCAGGTGAGGGAGTCCCCCAGTGCCTCCATGTTGGATGTGGCGAGGTGTGGACCCCAGGCAGCTCTGGGACATCCAAGCACTTCACCCAGAAGACCTGACCACATCCCTGCCTGGTGAGAGTGGAGAGCTGCCAACCCTAACCCATGTGAAGCTGCCCCTGTGCCCCTCAGGAGCTCCCCGCCTCCCACCACCTGGCCACAGGGAGCCCTGGCACTTACGTCAGGCCCTTCTTGAGAGCTTCGTACACCTCGTCCAGGCGGTTGGGCTGAGGCACCTTGGGTGGTGGGGATTTGTGGGACATTGAGAACATCCTACTGACCCTGGAGCCAGTCTTGCGGGAGACGGTGGGGGTGAAGGGCGAGAGGTTCCTGGGGAGAGAGATGGGGAAACCCGGGGTGACCAGGGTCAGCACACAGCACTGGGGTACACCTCTGTGCTCTACCCTGTCTTGAGACATGAAGGAGCTCCAGGATGGAGGTTTGGTCCACATGGACCTGCTGCCTCTCCCAGGACTCCCTGGCAACCAGTCTGGGCTGGGCAGCGCTGCTTGCACCACATGCCTGCAGCCCCGCTACCTCCACAATGCATTTTGATGCCCCAAAGCCATGGGAAGGACAAAGAGAAACCCCGGAATCTGGTGGTGGATAAGAGCAGGGGCTGACCCCTATCCCATCAGGGACAGAGGGGCTGGCCATGGGGTAGCCTCTGCAGAGGTATGGGGGTCCCGGGATGGAGGGAGCAAAGGCAAATGAAGGTGGCAACAGCCAGAGCCAAGCTGTGCTCCTGGAGTGCCCACGGGGACAACTCCAGCCCTGGCTACCCTCCAAAGGGGCCACACTCTGCTCCATCACCAGCACCCCAGGTTTCCAAGGGCATGGAGATTCTGCCTGTGGTCTGGGCACTGTGGCAGGGTAACACATACCACCATTGGTTTGCTGCCCTGCCACCCTGCAGGGGACAGGCAGGCATCCCAGAGGGTGGCAGCAGGGGAGCATCCTGGGGACAAGCAGCCCTGTCATCCCACCGCACAGTGCAGCAACACAGGGCAGGGACATCCTCACCAACGCTGCACCTCTCCAGATGTCACCAAACCCACCGTATGGAGCTGTCGGCTGCCAGTTACCGCCATGCCCTCCCAACAACACCCTGGGGACCTCCCCAGGCCGACCCAAAGGGATGTGGACCCCACACCTGGGACCTGAACACCACCCTTCCTGCCTTGTGCAATGGAAGTCGCTCCCCACCCAGCCCAGCGACCAACGCCCCACTCAGACCGGCTCTTCCCTTCCTCCATCCAACGTGTCGTCACGTCACCATCGCCCAGGAGACACCCTGGGCCCCTTGGTTCCCAGCCCGAGGCTGGACCTCCCATCCTGTGCCGCTCTTTGCAGGAGTGGCCAAAGGACTTCCCCGAATCATTGGCGGGGGGCGGGAAACGAATGTCTTGACCTCCTCACAAGTCGAAGAGATGGTTAAGTGCTTGATTTCCACCATCCCTCCACATTCCCATCCTCCAGGGTCCCTGAAGGCATCTCCCACAAGCATCTCCCCACCAGCCACTTCTCTGTGGGCATCCAAAAGTCCTCCTTTTTTCCTGTCCCCAGTGAGCTCCACTGGCACCCCCAGATCCAGCAAAATGCTGGTGGTCTGGCAAATGTCATTTAGCCCAGAGGCTGGAGAGGACCTGGGGACAAGAGCCGAGCAGGGCTGGGAGTCTGCTCCCAGGCATGGGGAGGCTCTGCCTGCGCTTGTGCCCACCCAATGAGGGTGCCTGTAGCCTGGCAGGGCAGCTTGGCACTGCCTCCCCCAGCCATTTGGCTCAGAGATGTCTCCCCCCTACACCAGTGGGTGCACTGGGAGGTAAGGAGCCTGCCTGGGTGCTCAGAAAAGGGATTAAAAGCATCGACATGCTGTAGTCCTGCAGCCCACACCCATGGCGTGCCCATGTCCCGAAAACCACCTGCGAGAGCGTTGCCAGGAGCTAGGGGTGGTGCGGAGGAGGGTGGCAGGGATGAGCAGCGCGTGGGGTGGTTCTCACCGACGCGAGGTTCAGCAGAGAGGAGGAGGAAGGGTATGGTGGGACCAAAACATCGCCAGCGGCCGGAGAGGATGAGTAGGGAACGGCTGCTCCTCACACCGCAGCTGACGGGCAGCCAGTAAAACCTTTCAGCAAGAGGTTTGAAATGACCCGGAGGAAACCCTGCTTCACGCCAAGCACTCGAACCCCAGAACCGACTGCCGCAGGATGTCAAAGCCGCCAGGACATGGCACTTCAAAGACACCCCAGCTCCTTCACCACACCCATTAAACATGATGAGATGGTCACAAAGAAAGCCCTTAAGAGCTGGCTGAAGCATGAGGGTGAGCTACACCTCCATGCTGTGGTGGCAGCAGGGTCCTCACCCAGCCTGGGACGTGGCATGGTGGAGGGTTGAGGTGATGGGCTCCCATCTGGCCTGGATCCTCCCCATGCAATATTCCCTGGCTACCATAAAGGTCCCTGAGGAACACGCCAGGACAGCGGGTCGGGAAGCCACCTCAGGATGTGCAGCACGTCCCACAACCACACCCAAGCCTGTCCCCGTCCTATCCCCATGGCAGGAGCACCCACATCCTACCTGAAGGGCCGGTCGACTGTCGAGTTCACTCCGGCAAAAGACTGGCTCCTATTGATCTTGGTGACGAGGACTCGGCGCTGCGGGCGCACAGACAGTGACATCGTTGAGTGTGACCTGGAGGGCCTCCCTGGGGGGCACAAGAGAGCAGGGTCACTGTCAGCAGGGAGGGGAAACACTGCTGCCAGGATTGAGAATGGCACCCACGGACCAGGGTGGGCTACAGCACCCATGGGCTGGAAGCTTTCCCTCCTTCTCAGCCCAGGGACACTCCAGGTGGCACTGGGGACACAGGTCCTGTGCTGCCCCCAGTGATGCTGCCGGTGCCCTGCCCTGGGTGAAGAAGGGCTCTGGACACCACGAGCAGTCAGCAGGGACAGACGGATGAATGTGTCCCAGCTTGGCCTCATGGAGCCACAGGAAGAGGCTGACACCTGGTGCCTACCATGGCCCTTCCTGGACACAACCATGGCAAACCCCCCACTCTGCCCCAGCCCGGCCACCTCCTCCCGAACACTGCCTTGTCCCATGTCCTGCTGCCACCCGTGCCACCCAGCTGCAGGGGCAGGAAGGGTGCATGGCCGGACCCAGCTGCCCAGCCCTTTGACGTCTCTGCGCTCGCTTCCGCTCGCTCCAGCAACCAGGAGGGTAACCCACAGGCAACAAAGGGCTTTGGAAAGTCCCCAGCTTTGCCAGGAGCTCTGTGTCGGGAAGAAAGGGCCGAGCCATTCCCTGCCGGACCCTGGAAAGTCCCTGCAGGCACCATATGTCCAGCCCTACGGCCACCACAGCCCTGCCCTCTTCTTGTGGCTGTGCCAGAAGCCGGTGCCAGAAGCCCCCAAAATCTCTACCCGTCCTTGCCTGTCTGCACGATGGCTGGCCCAGCCAATGCCAGCCAGGATAGAGCAGATTTCTTGGGGGGACCTGGCTGCTACCTCACGTCACAGTGAGCACCGCTGAAGCCCTGGCTGGGGCTTGGGGAGGGCAGCCCAAAGTATGAGGCATGAGCTGGGGAGTTCAGGGCTCCCCCTGGCCCTGCCACCCCCCCAGCAGCAGCAGCTGGGCACACGGGGCAGGCACAGGAATAGGGCAGAGGCTGCTGGATGCTCCACATGATCCTGGCCACCGCTGACGCCAGCTCAGTTCCTCTGTCCCCACCAGCCCCCCGAGCTGAACTGCGGGAGCCAGGAGCCACCAGGGAAGAGGCCACAGGGTGCCCGGCAGCCACGGACTGTGCCAGGGAAGGCCAGGCAGGGCCCCAGGGACACAAAGCTTCCCCGAGCGGCAGATGGGGCTGAGCTAACCCCAGCCAGAGCCACCCCGCAGCTCCCTATGGGGTTACTCTGCCTTTCCTCCTACCCAGCACCACCAGCAGCGAGCCCCCAGCCCCAGCAGCAAGGGGGATGGCAGGGGACCACAGGCGCTGCCAGAGCTCCCACCACCTCCCGTCCATCCCCACTCCTTCCCTGGGCGCAGCAGGGCCTGGGAGCCCACCGAAACCGGCCGCGCGTGGCACATACCTGCTCAGCTGCTGGTGGGCATCCCGTGGGTGCTGTGCTCCCCACCGCCCCGCAGCCATGCTGTCACTGCCCCGCAGCCATGCTGTCACCGCCCCGCAGCCATGCTGTCAGTCACTGCGCTGCATGCCGGGCTGGGGCCGGGCATTCGCAGCACCCAGGATGAGCCAGGGCCGTTCGGGGTCAGAGGTGACCGCCGCTGATAACCTCCAACCCAGCAGAGCTGGGATGCAGTAGGTCCATCCAGTCACACCTTGGCACTCAGGTCCCAGCCCAGGACCACGGAGCTGTTCTGTGGGTCCCACCGCCTCGATGTTTTCTCGGTGCCAGTCCCTCCAGTTTCCAGGACAACACTGTCCCAATTAAGCTCATTAGGAGGAGCTGTAATCCCTGGCAGCCGAGCTGACCTGCAGGGCCTGGGCAGATTACCCTCTGCAGGGTTCTTTAATCTGCTCCCCACTGAGTGAGCAAGGCCTGTGGCACCTGTGCCTGCTGCCCCAGCACCCCTACGATGGGGGTCTCCACATGTGGGGCTGGTCACAGCTCCCACAGGTGAGCATAAGCCTGCCAGTCCATCCTTCTCCAGCCCACGCTGCCATCTCAGGGGCATGAGGGGCCTCTAAAGATAGTCACCCAGGCAGGAAAAGGCTGCTGCAGGTGTTGGAGGGAAAAAGGATGCTGGGGGTGCTGCAAGGGACCAATGCCTCAGCACAACTCCCCAGGAGAGCCAGAGTGATCCCCAGCCACTCACACAGACCCTTCCCAGTCTCCAGCTGCCACCTGCACTGTGCTGGGTCGTGCTCCAAGGCACTGGAGGCTCCTGCACCAGCATGGGGAGCAGTGCCATGAGCGGTGGCTGCTGACAGGACCACATCCCTGCGCTCCAGCGCAGAGACCTGGCTCTTCCCGAAACACCCTCTGCAATGCCCCCAGTGATCTGAGGCAAGATCACTGGTAGGCTGGGTGCAGACCCGAGTCAGCAGCAAGGGATGTGCTGCCAGCCAGCCCAGCACGCAGCCCTGGGCACTGCCAGGCCCTTCCAGCGCCAGCCTGTCTGCCATAGCACCCTGCATCCCCAGGCCTGGCACCCTGCAGCCCAGCTCCCGCACCAGGACCCCACAGCCACTTTGACATGGGGTAAACGGTGCCCCTGCTCTGTGGGAGTGATGCTGCCAGAGTCCCAAGGATGCTGGAGCCTGGCACAGGCAACCAGCCAGCCAGGTGCTGCAGGGCAGTATAAGGCAGGGCAGGCAGGGTGGGGGGTCTCAGCTCCTGGCACGCTTGGGAGGAAAAAAACCCTGGCGTGGTGCATTCCTGACATTACCGAGATAAGAGGTACCTGGTACCGAGGCAGCCTGGCCAGCGCTGGTGCAGAGCAGAGCCGGGGGGCACACTTGAAAAGGGCCATCACCAGCTGCCGCATCTTGCCCAGGCTGGTGAGCCCCGTGCCAGGCTTACCAGGAGGCTGGCACCACGCAGAGCATGGGGACACTCATGTCCCTGCCAGGCACTGAACCCCAAGCACATCCCTCCCTCTCCTGAGGAGCTGCTGAGGTCCTGCCCCAGAGGTCCTGCCCCAAAGGTCCAGTCCCCACCAACCCCCTGCCCTTAATTAGAGCTTCGACGCTAACGAATCCACCTCCCAACCCAGCCTTTCACCTTGCCGTGCCTGAACCACAGGCTGCCTGCAGCTCTCCTGGTGTAGGAAACACAATCCTGGGAGTCTGTCCGTCCGTCCCCAGCCAGCACTGCCCACAGGCAGTGGCCAAGAGGGCAAAGCAGCCAGCTGTGAGCAGCTGGGCGGGCAGCACGGCAGGGTTCGGAGGGTGCTGGAGCCCACGACGGGGCTCTCCAGCCTGGCTGCTGACGGCTCCTCTCTCGACGCCTGCCCGGTGCTCTGGAGATGATTGGGATCCCAAGAATGCTGGTCTGAGCAGCGGAGGGGGCAGTCCGACCGGCTGGGTTGGTCCCAGCTGGTTTCTGTTTCCGACACTCAGACACCAGCCTCAGGTTGCTCTGGCGGGTTTATCAACACTGCCCTGGTTGAGGAGATGCCCCAAACTGGCTCCCCCTCCCAAACCCTCAGCCCCGCAGCCTGGGGAGCTGGGGGTGCTCTGACCAGCATCTCCAGTAAGGTCATTCACTGGAGACCAGCGAGGCTTGGGCTGGCCAACCCAGCACCCTCCAGCACTCCTGACCCCCAGGAGCAGCATCCATGACCAGTCAGCAGTAGACCCAAGGGGCTACCCCAGGAAGGGGGGCCTGGCAGGGCTGGGCTGTGGTCCCCACACTGGTGGCACAGCAGAGTCCCAGTGCCCCAGAGTGAGGGTGTGGTGGCCATGGGATGGCCCATCCTGCCCATGTCTCAGTCACCCAAGGTGTCTGTGGCAAGCTAGGGGGTCTTGCCACCCCACGTCAGCAGAGCGACTCCGCCTGCCCCCGCACCCTTGGGTGAACGTCCCTTGGGGCACAGCAGGGACGACCTTGGGAGCCTGTGAACTCAGCCCGCTGGCACAGCCTGGCCACTGCGTCCTTGTTTGCACAGCTGCGTCCCGCTGCCCTGACCCCGGCACGTACCCCGGCCCCCCGCCAGCCCCTTCCGGCCCCGGGGCGGCCCTTGGCCGGCTCCCACCGTGGGCTGGAGCAGCTCTTCCTTCCCTCCCATCGCCCCCTGGTCCTCCCCAGCACAGAGGACGGGAGCATCCGGGGACCG
>WTSP01007459.1:8693-42723 GCA_025331215.1 Actenoides lindsayi | reverse complement strand
CCTTCCATACTTCCTTCCTTCCATACTTCCTTCCTTCCATACTTCCTTCCTTCCATACTTCCTTCCTTCCATACTTCACTTTATGATGTTGCCATAAATTTGTCTTGAGGAGATAGTACCCTTCAAATTGTCTGTTGCTAACTACTTCTTTTCATACCAAAACCAAACTGTGACTGGGTCCAAACTGTAATGCGGCTGCATGGCTCAGTTTCCTATGGGAAGTGACATCAGAAAGTCTATGTGTAGGTGAGTAAGTAATATGACATCATTGCACCTCTTGTTTAGTTGAACAACTTATTAATGAGATTACATCCAGAGTTAGGTTAGTCCATTTCTCTAAGGTGGTGCTTATTAATGGAAAGGATTAGAGGAACATGAAGTGCTGACTATGGTCTTATCTATATTATATGTGTGGTTGTGTGGATGGCATCAAGTCTTACAGCAAGCAATACTGAAAGTCTTTTGTTCACATTGGTCAAAACTGTTCTCTACAATGAATGGGTCCTCTTGATGCTGCCCAGCATTTGAACTCTGGTCTTGTAGCCCTCTTCAGCTTTAAGCTGTTGTTGAAGCAGTAGTAATTATTAGTTGTCATTAATAATGTTAGTTATTATTAATAACTATTTTTAGTGGGCTTTTTATGTTTTCAGTTGTAAGTAGTGAGAAGGTTGTGTTGCGGCATGCCAGAATGGTATTTCTCTAGTGTGATTTCCCAGATATATTGTACACTTTCAGCTGTGGTGTAAGGACAGTGGGAAAGTTTGTGATGAGGATCAGACAGAGCTGGGAGGCAGCATGAGATGTAGTTGTGTGCATGGTGTATAGAAATTAATCCTCAGAAAGACCTATGTCCTGAACGTCATCTGGATTTCTTTGCCAAAGGAGCTAGAGCCCAAGGGTAAGGCAGAACAGGAATGATGCAAATGAGCAGTTCCCAATCTTCTTGTGCTGGTACAAGTGGCTGCAATGCATTAGCTCTCCAGTGTGATGGATGTGTTGTAAGGGGTGACGCTTAGACAGGTCATGTCCCTGCTGGAAAAAAGACTGTATCGTTGCTCTCTGCTGAACTGGTGTCCTAACTCCATGCATCTAAGGAGTTTCCTCATTCATTTGTGCTTTAAAACATTCATTTATATGTATTAGAAAAACAAATTAAACTTACAAGCAGCTGAAAACTTTCCAGATCATGTTGTTTTTGTGCTTTTCATACAGATTTCCTGCATCAATATGATGCAGCATATTTCTAAGATGACTCTGGTAACTTATCAGAGCTATATCCTTTTCATGAGGAAACTAACACAGTATTTCTGGATAATTTTGTGTCACCTACAGAGCTGAGCACTTGGCCTTTAGTATCTTGTCTGAGTAGCTGGAAGGACATTAGAGACAAAAAATCCTTACTGCTGTAGGATGGGAGAAGTCTTGACCAAAGAATCAGTTATATCATACCTCTCTCCCCATCAATTTGGGAAGGTAAATTTGGCTATTTATAGATGCATATGAGAAAATCCTACAGTTATCCTGAAACGTTGGCACAGATGCAGTTTCCTTGGAGCTGAGGTATCCTTTACTTCCCTCTGACCATGACAACATCCCCAAACACCAGACAGATACCACAGTGTATTTGCTACAACAGGGGATCTGTCTGGGAACAGCAAACAAACAGCTCACTCGGTTACCCTTCTCACCTGAAAAGGATCTGAGATGAAAGATGACAACTGTATCATTTGCTTTTGTCTACCCTTTATGGCCTAATGTGGCAAAAAGTCTGTGTACAGCTCTGTGAGGCTCTGTACCTGGGTCTCTGGTAGGTACCGCCTCATCTCTACGTTCCCAAATAGGAAAGAACTGTACCATGAAACCCATGAGAATCTGAATCCAGTCTGCTGGTCACATAGAAACCACTAACAGGCAATTAATCTCGAGGAAGGTTCTCTACCCCCTCTACTCTGCCATGGTGACACCACACCTGGAATACTGTATCCAGTTTTGGTCTCCCCAGTTCAAGAGAGACAGGTATCTACTGGAGAGAGTCCAACAGAGAGCTACAAGGATGATTAAGGGACTGGAATATCTCTTCTATGAAGAAATGCTCAGAGAACTGGGGCTGTTTAGTCTTGAGAAGGCTGAGAGGGGAACTTATTAATGTCTATAAATATCTAAGGGGTGGGTGTCAAGTAGAAGGGGCCAGTCTCTTTTCAGTTATGCCCTGTGATGGGACAAGAGGTAATGGTCACAAGGTGAAACACAGCAAGTTCCACTTCAACATGGGGGAAATCTTCTTTACTGTGAGAGTGATGGAGCTCTGGAACAGGTTGCCCAGAGAGGTTGTGGAATCTCCTTCTCTGGAGATGTTCAATACCTGCCTGGATATGTTCCTGTATGACCTGCCCTAGGTGTTCCTGTGCTGGCAGAGGGGTTGGACTCAGTAATTCCTGGAGGTCCCTTCCAACCCCTAACATTCTATAATCCTAAGTGAAAGCATAAGACCAAAACACACGTCTGGTAATCCTTCCTTATTGTATTTGCCAAGTTTCGAAAAATGTGTTTGTACAAAGAAAATTTTGGTGCGGGGCTGTTTCTTTTTTTTTTTTTTTTTCCTTTTCTTTCTTTTTTTTTTTTTTTTTTTTTTTTTCCTTTTTCTTTTTCTTTTTTTTTTGGTGGAAAAATTGAGCATAAAACCTTATCTCTTTTCATCTGACTAATATCTTGGAGTAAAACGGAAAATAACTATTTAGCAGTTTATTTCTCTCTCTCTTTCTAAGCTTCCTGTAAGGGGGAAAATACTAGACTGTTTCTTTAAAGAGGGAACAGTAATACTCATTCCTCTTTTAAGATACATTGTGATTTACTGGGAGAGTGCTTTGCAGTAGATCAATAATATTTTACATTGCTCTAAAATTATAGAAAGAACTATTTTTTGACAAACCTTTTTAAAGACAAACTTTTGCAAGAGCTTATGGAGAGACAGTAATGTTTTAAGTGTCGTATAAACCACATGAAGGCCTTTAGATTTCTACAACAAATCTGTTTATTATTTATACTCAACTGCCCCCGCTACTGGTAAAGTAATTAAGACGTAATGGTAGAAGTTGCTGCTGTGGCTACAGTATGTTCTCTCTTCTGCAGTTTGAGATGCATAGAGATGTCATCTGATCCCAGGGGAGGTCTGGGTAACACTTCTGAGCCCAAGATCCCACTCATATTGGAAAAAGAAGCCAGTGCAAGTGATGCTGTTAAGTTCAGTGCAGGATGAAGACCAGCTCCTTGTCATTTGCCATCCCACAGCTGCTCCTTACCAAATGTTTTTCTTTCATTTCACCACCTCTCCTCCATCCCCTCTGGATGCCTGTGCCCTCCTTGGCAATTTTACTTGCCACCTTCATGGCACTCGGGTCCGTTGAGTGCCTTAAGGTGAGCTGAGGGCTTTAGATGTTCATGATCAGTAAATTTCACTGTGCAAACAGCCCCATAAATCCACAGTGTGTGGGCAGGGTTGGCACATTTCAGAATGGAACTGCTTTTGTTCCTGAGGTGCCTATTGAAAACGCAGCATGGACTCTTCATTCTCTGAGCTCTTTCATCTTCTGAAAGTGAACTATGGACCTGAAGTATTTTATTCTGGCATCCAAAGAATTTACAATGCCTGTTTTGAAGCAGTCTTCCTGATAAGATGTATTGAGAAAACAAGGAAATAAAAGTAGACAAGATACTTAGTTCAGGCATTTTTCTTAACAGTCTATGAGACCGATACATTTTCTGGCTCTCAGAATAGCACTATTATCCTTTTAAGAAAGTTTAGAACAGAAGGAGGCTGAGGCCCATCTAGGTCAATCCCCTCTAAATCTTCAGGCATTATGTGATTATTTTCAAAATATGCAAAATGTCACAGATAGTTTCAAAAGTATTAGAAATTTACCAAAAAGCATTTGAGAAGAGCTTTCAAGAAGCTTGTGCTTCAAATATACCTATATGAGTTCTTGCTATCAGTTTCTTCTTTCTGTTACTGGGTGTAGACAAACTACTAAGTAAAATATTGTGTAATTATAGGCTAAAATTTGACCAAGAATCTACCCAGTAAATTCCATGTTATTACAGAATAGTCATGAGACACTAATTTCTGTCTTCTACACTACAATTTTCTTGTAATGCTGCAAATTATATAGTAATTACAGATGGAATAACATGATATCTTTAACTGTTAGTACTCTGCAATTTGCAATAGCAAATGACTAGCCATGTTCTACCCTAATGTCAGTGTGATTTCTGTGTCTAGCTCAAGTTGTGTATTAGCAAGAAAGGTGAGCTGTAATAACATGATCAAATGCAGGAACTACAAAGGTGGTTAGGAATGCTTTATGTTGTTCTGTGCATGTTTCAGTGTTTTTCAAGATTTGTTTTAAGATGTGCCTGATGGAAGTATAACACAGCTGTTGTCTTTACAGACTCATCTCCAATGGGTCCCGTGAAAATGATTTTTGTTATGGATTGTTTCATTGTTCACAGTGCATGGTCACATATTTTCTTTGGCTAACTCATATTTAAAATTTTTCTTTTGATTTTTTTTCTGTTTTTGATTCTAGTTGCCATTTCCTTTCCTGTGTTTGGACCAACACCTTAGAAATTAGCCACATGATTTCTTCCAGATTTGTTCCATCTACTGAAAAATACCTTATCCTTCTTTCCAGAGAGCATTGGGCAGGGGATGTCTGCAGAGGAGATCCTGCCTTGTTTTCTCTTTACTATATTTTTCTTGCTCTTTAATTTCTGGGCAGGCTGGTTCCAGCTATATACCACTATATCTTCAGTGTAAGGGGACCTTGTAGACAGAGGATGAAGGCTGGCAAATGTAAATGCAGGGAAAAAAATAAATAAATCTGTTAAGTTACTGTTGATGATGCATAGGGATTAGGGAAAGGTATAAAGCTTTCTTTTGACATCAGGCACGCTTATGCAGAAAACACAATGAACCTTCTGCTTCCTCTGCTGAAATGTTTCTTCCTAGTGTGTCAGGAGGTCAACTGCTTTAATGTGCTTTCCAACACAGGCCCACACAAGCTCTTGATGCCTTATTCCTTCCTAGTTTCTAATTTACAGTTTGGATTTTTGGAGACACTGACAGTTAAGGCAAATCATCAGAGACTTTTCAATGAACTGTCTGCATAAGACTCACTCTGTTTCTGGAAAGTCAGAGCAAGGCAAAACCTGCAAAAATTATGATGTAAAATCCCTTCTTTCACGCATCCAGGATCATCTTGGCCATTATTATTGTCTGTCCAGCAACCCTAAGCTCTCAGGCCTCCTGTGCTCCTCCTTCATCCTTCCAGGAGCCAAAAAATAAAGAGATCCAATTTTTAAAGATGTTGACCAAAAATATAGTTATGGCTTTCTCCATTGAAAAGTATGTTTGCTCTTTATTTCACTCCTATCTGTTTTAACAGACCAAAATGAAGCCTCGTGGTATGTGGCCAGGACTCATTTAAATAGGGCAGACTCAGGCTTGTGTTTTCTACTCAGAGTGCCTCTGCTGTGTGTAAAGGTATATTCTGAAAATCTGCTGAATATCCTTTACCAAAAACAATTAAAAAAAGAGAAGAAGTAATCAAAATGGCAGCTAAGAATTAGCCTGTTAACCGATAAAGGATGTATACAATTAATATGTGCATATATACCCATTATTCTAGTTCTGTAGTGGTTTTTTCACTCTTTTTTAT
Organism: Actenoides lindsayi; assembly: GCA_025331215.1. Taxonomy (NCBI): domain Eukaryota; kingdom Metazoa; phylum Chordata; class Aves; order Coraciiformes; family Alcedinidae; genus Actenoides; species Actenoides lindsayi. The sequence continues at coordinate 37,009 of WTSP01007459.1, read as the reverse complement.
GGTTTCATACAGAGCAAGGAAGAAAAAACACACAAAAAAGGAAAGAATGAGAGACCTGAGAAAGAGGCAAAGTCCGTATTTGCAAAACAAAGTTATCTCTTTTGGGCACCTTGGTATTTGAGTGCTTCCTTTTCAATACTTTTAAAAATACCTTGTTTTCACAGGGCACCCATCCTCCCAGAGTGATGGCTACCTGATGTGTCAATGCCAGCTGAGCATCTGCCGCTACTTGTTATTCTGGGAAATGTAGGCCCCATGTGTTTACATTTCTACAGATTGTCAATTTCTTTCAAGGAGCTGGTGAAAGGTTTATATTTACATTGGTTTTACTTGTCTAAATGCTTTTCCCATTCTTATTATCACCCTTTTTCTCAGTGAGAGGTAGAATTTCTGGTGTGGTAATATCCATCCACATAAAAATGAGAGCTCGATACATTTAAGGAGGGAGCATCTTTTAATCATCATTGAAGATACAATATTCTGAGTAGATCTTAAACCCACCAAAATGGATTTCTTCCCTTCTCCCCTCCCAGCTTTTTCTTCTGTTTTCTGATGCCTATACTGCTGGATCTTTGATACTATAAGGCAGCTAAATTTCATGGATAGAAGGTACTGAAAAATAGCAACACTTAATGTTCAAGCAACTCTAGTCGTTCTAAACACTTTTTTTTTTTTTTTTTCCTGTGCAAACTTATATTGTGCTCAGAACATGAGTTGGTCCTTGTTTGCATGACTTAACAAATTTATAATGTATCATTTGAAGAACAAACAGGAGAAATTAAAAGTGTGTGGTTGTTTTTTGGTTTTTTTTTTCTTTTTAAGATGGGTACAGCAGTAAAAGCACTTTGAGAAGTAACTCATGCTGAATGTTAAGTGAGTAATATCAGTTAGAAGCACAACCTCTGCTAGCATAAGGATCATCTAGAAAGTCTTGTTATCACAGAAGATGCTGAAGAGCTACTTTGAATGGGATATATTCCTCATGCTGGTTTGAATTTACTAGAGAAATACAAACGTTGAATAAACTGCACTGTTACCATCTTCTAATTTCAGCCTGTAGCAGCATTCTCTGTGTGTGTATAACTTTTTGTATCTAGGATATATGTTAAGTACACATTAATATTTATTAATTCAAACAGTTTTGTGGTATTATGTCTTGCAATTAGTTCAGACATGTTTCAACTCTAAACCAATTCCCAAACAAAAAATAATGGAGGGTACTTGAAAACTAGTTGGAAGTAGATGATCAGACTCTTCAATTAATTAGGAAAAAATCAAAGAGGTGATGGAGCATGTGTTGCAGAATCACAAGTGACTGCACCAAATAAACTCAAATCAACAAAAACCTAACAAGTAATCATATAATTAACCACAATATACTCTTGAAAGACAAGATGAACACAAAGTATCTACTACTTCCAAAAGATAGGGAACAGATACAGTAGAATATACTGGAATATTTCAGTGTGCTTCCCCATCAAGAATGAAGTACATTTTCTACAGGGACAGGAGGACAAAGTAGAAAGTTTCATAAAAATATACATATTTGTCAATTAAAAAAAAAATTCTTTTGCACAAAAATCAAGCTGACCAAAATCACATCTAAGTGGATATGGTACTTAGATGGATATGGTACTTAAGTGTTTTTTGCATGTACAGGTATATGAGGGATATTGTAGTTCTGTCCAGGCTGAGAACAAAACACTAACTTTGTTGAATACCAGAACTCACAGGAATTTTGAAAAAAATTAGAGCTTTACCACTAGGATTAAAGTACAGGATCATCTGTATGTATAACACAAGAAGGGGCTCAGTCTCAGAAAGAATAAGCTTCCAAAGCTTTTAGGGAATAAACAATGATCACCCACATTTTAACAAACTGTATGTTCAAAAAAAATCTCTCTTATTTTTATTTGGCTGATTAACAGCAATACATCAAGAGGCAATAGCTCTAAGTTCCAAATATAAAATGTAAATCTAACTCCTGTCTTAATGTCCTATCCAATACAACAACAAGTGAGGAAATAAAATTCCCACTGAAGCATGGGGATAGCAAGCAGAAATGCACATTCGTTTCACTACATTAGCAAAAGTGCACCCCATTGCCAGTAAATATTCCTACGGTGGTTAAGTATCTCTGCTTCTGAAAACCTTAACAGAAACAATCTTTTGAAATCTGAAAAACATGACAGAGAGTAAAATTAATTATATACACATGTTATTTTTTTCCCTCACTGATCTCTAATAGACAACATTTTTGGAGCAGAAGAAAAATGTTTTTGTTTCCATGGCAACAATATCCACTCTTCTCTTTTCTGTCACAAACCACAGTTCCTGAGCATATTTAGGAAAATTGAAACGTGAGTAACTCAGAATGATAAAGCCGAGTGCAGTAAATTTTAATCTAAATAAATATTTGTATTCAGCTATGTATCCATTGGCTTTGAAAATTTTCAAGGTCAGGGTATTTGCCATGCTGATGGTGTTCCCATTAAACACTTAGTCCTGCTCACAATAAGAAGTCTATTTAAACATGTCTTGGATGTTGCTGATGTTACCCTAAAATAATTGAAATAATTAAGGTGGGAAGCAGCACTGCATAACATCTTTCAGAATGGCAAAGCATGTTGCTGTAGCACTTGAGGACTTAGGGCAACCGATGTATAAAGTATACAAGGATATGTGCTGGAAGGGTTGAGTCTTTAATTTGTAAGTGACTCAAGGGTGTCTCTCTTCTTTGGGCAATGCTAACTGTGCTGTCAAAGTTCAGCAACAGTCTGCGCAGAAAACCGTTGAACTGAACCGCTAAGGCTCTGCTTTCTTCTTTTCAATTTCTTCTCAGCACAAACCTCTTGGCTACAGATTCAATCTCTTTCTTGTCTGTTGGACTTGTTCCTCTCTGAATAATTTCTTAACTCTTGCTGGGCCAGACTTTCAAGTCTTTGCTCCAGAAATATTTATTTCTAGGAAATGAAAAGGTTTTAACAAGAGAAACTGAGAGCCACACCAGAATACGCACTGTGGTAGAACTTGGCTGTATAAAGCTGTATATGGATGTCAAGCCTTGGCTTCAAAACAGAAATTAAGTGTTTTTATTGGAGTCACTTCAACCCAAAGCAAAATATGGTGTTTTGGGTTTTTGATGATAAAACCAAAACCAAAACCAAACAAACTAGTGTTGTCAAATTTAAAATATCACTTACAGGAAATGTTCACTGATCATATTTTCTCATTTAAAAATTACAGACAAAAATTTCTTGAGTAGTTCTCTTTGTAACTTTGATAAAGTGTTTCGAACAGGCAAACTGGGCAAACTGTAAACAACCATTTGAGTCTGTGGTACACCAGAAGCATGGTGTCCTTGCCTTGCTTCATGAGCTGGTCCCCTTTAGGGGGACCACAGGCCGATTGACCTGGCTATATATGTAAGGTGACAAAGGAAACCCATGTGGCTTTTATAACTGTATCTGGCCCTGCTGGCTTTGTGCATGGCAGTCCTAGAAGCATCATGGGTGCTGCAGTGAAATGATTAGGCAGAGAGACGGCAGCAGGTGATGGAAGAGAAAGATTTTTCTCTCATCATGCTGTTTTTCCTAAGTTTTTTGGTTTTTTTTTTCTTTTTTTAAGTTTACTTGTTCTTATATAAAAGACATTTTAGTTATCAACTCCAGTACTGGCTTCTAATTAACCACCATCTAAGGACATTACAATGCCTGCTCAGACAAGATAAAGGATCATCTAAGTTGAAACAAGAAAACAAAATTGTGCTGTTCCATGCGTCCCATCACAGCAGCCAGCTTCTTATAGGCAGCTGCTCTGTATTCTAAGAGGTCCAAACTGTCTCTAATGTTGGGTGTAAGGGAAATGCTACAGTACATGCATTCATCCTAACAAGAGCTGTAATGTTTCTTACATGCACGGCTCCCTGATGTTGGGGTATTAATGCCTCTTTGAGAATCAACCTATCTCTAACTGATGGCAGCATCTTGATCCTTGTTAGGGCTTCTCTTTGTTAACACAAGAGCTGTGTTTTACCTCAGGGTACTATGTATTTCAGGTAGCCTGCGGTAAAAATACAAGTGAAGGCGATGCAGAAGGTAACTGCACAAGGCTGCAGATTTTGTCTCTGCTGTGTTTTTAGCTTAGAATACCTGATGCATGTGAAATACCCTGAGGTGAAGAAGTAAGTTTTGCTGACAGGGAGTTTGAGGCCTCTTTCCTGTATCTTTTCCAGAAAAATGTCAGAAGCACTGCCCGTTCTGTTTGCTGCAATTCTTTACATGTGCCAATTTTGTAATATTTAGTGTTTAGTACCGAAAATGAATCAGTGAGGAAAAAAATACCAGGGGTGTAACTTGATAGATGCAAAATCCTTGCTGCCAAGTGGAGGCACTGAAAGAAGAATTACAATTGGATTTTACCTCAAGGCATAAAACCCCCTGAAAAATGGGGGTTTGTAATGGAAAGGCTATTGCTGACACAACCTTAACTTGAACATTGCCAGTGGTCACACTATCACTTTATACAGCAATTTAATGGCCAGCTTTTTGTCTTTGCCAGTGGGAACATAGCCAGTTGAGGTGATTTGGTTTGCAAGCTATAAAGCAGCTCAACCTTGGAATCTGCTGATGTAAACCCCCTTGTTCTGCATTAGTGAAATTTGAAAGAATGGCCTGAAAATAGAAGTGTGTGACTTCATGTTGTATTTACACTGGTGCTGGGTACATATACCTGTCACCTCACCTCCACAGTTTAATGGACTTAATGAACAGTTAAAGTGTTTTCGGCAATCCACGATGGGAAACTGCGATGTCAGTCAACAGCTGCAATTCGCATTTCATACTTCTTAGTAACCCATGTGCAGCAGAGCCTGCCTCACAGGAGCTACTGCATTTTATAGCCCATGCAGTGCTCCTCAGCTTGCTCTATTTCACTGATCCATCAGATCTAAACAACACACTTCCTTTTGAGAAGTTATAAACACAATAGTAATCAAATGGTGTGCCTTTAGCTATTGATTTTCTCCCTGACCTGGAATCACCAGAAGCTGGAATTTCCAGTCTATAGGCAATTCAGCTGGTTTCAAGAATATTTTGCCTTTCGTGTGAAAACCCCCCTTTATTGGCATGTTTTGTTGTAGATGTTAATATGACATCACATTACAAAATGATTAAAATTTTAAAAAGTCACAATTTCAATAAATAACCTACAGAAAATAAACATAACCCATGTAACATGAGTATATTTATATATATTTACCAATGTACATGTATTATATAACAAGTGTTACACAATGAGGAAACCTAAGTGCACCAGTTTGTTTTTATTTTAGCAAAGAGTTATATTGGTAATTGTTTTGGATGATCTAAAAGTCTGGTTTTATTGAAAGAACTAAACATGTCAGCTTTATTGATACAGTTTTCATTTGACTTTATTCTTAATGAGAAAAGAACATGTTTTCAAATTTCAGTTTAACTGTGTATTTCTACCTGAAAAAGGATTTCTAAGGTCACCTCAATCCAATTGTACAAGAATCCATTTGTAATTCTTCATTCAGAGCCTCAACACTGAGGTGAGGTTTTTGCATCCATCTCATTTCTCTCCCAGTATTTTTTCTCTCTCTTTTTTTTTTTTTCTTTTTCATCATTTTCAGTACTAAACACAAAAGATAACAAAATAGGCCCATGTAAAGAATCTCATGGTCTTAGGACTGTTCTGAACAGATGATACTTACTATATCATATGTTAAATTTTTTGTAGGGCATTCATGTTACCTGCCTCAGAGAGGGAATTGCTACAGTTAGTGGGGACCAAGTCCATCTATCAGCAACTCATGCTCAGTCCAGAATACTAGTGGCTGAACACTTTGCTGTCCAACATCTCATATATGGTGCCTCTGACCCTCTTGACAATGTGACATGGTGAAGAGCAGCACAATGACACAAGGCCATCACTGCCCTGCAGAGCTCTTCTGTTCCCAGGTATGGCACTGTCACTTGATAGGGTACAATGATCTCTAGCCAGGATCCTTGAAATAAATGCACTACAAGGAGATAGGGGCCATCTGGGAGCTGTGATTTTTCTTTCTAGAGTTAAAAGTTTTTCCAGACATGCTGTCTACACGTGTTCAAGGACCGAGAGGTGCAAGGGGACAGCAGAAGCTTAATCCTGCTGCATATTGTGTGCTCTGACAACACCCCACAGGAATCCTCTGCTCCCACTCCTGCCAGTGTTGCAACCAGAGTTGTGTAACTGTGCATCACTAAGTGCTGGCAAGAATGCACATCCACCATGCGCATCCACCCTGAGATGCCAGCACCGATTCAATTTTCTTCTTTTTCATTCAGCAAGAATCCCAGTGTGGATTAAATTTGAAGAACTGTATTTAAAAGTGAAAATAAGAATGAGAATTAGACAAAAACAAGTCAGTATTGATTTTTTTTTCTTTCTGCCAAACATATGCAAGTGCAGATTTAACTGTATTTATGCAAATGAAGCTTTTAAAGAAGCTTTTCTCTTAGTCTTAATTATGAAAATTCTCTTGAGTTTTTCAGTCCACAGTGATCTATGCTCCTATTTTTCATAACTGAGACAATTTGAGTTGTATTGGAAATCTTGAGCTGCCTTCTGCTTGATGGCCAGAAGACTTTGCTGCAGCTGTGCTCAGGGTCAATTGTTCCTTAAACTTCTTTTAGACTCTATTCAACATGACAAGCAAATCAATCTTTTCAGTTCAGGAGCTGATGAAACTCAACATTTTATAAAGTGTTTCCATGAGAGTTTGAACTGAGTAGATGGATTTCACGCCTATTCAATGTCACTTTACACTACTTTACTAGGACTTTTATAAATGCAGAATAATAACCTATATGAGTCTGTTAAACACAAATAACTGGATCAAGCCAAATAATAAACATAGAATTATGGAATCATTTCAGTTGGAAAAGACTCTTAAGGTCATCGAGTTCAACTGTTAACCCAGCACTGCCAAGTCCACCACTAAACCATGTCCCCCAGCACCACATCTACACGTTTTTCATGTGCCTCTAGGGATGGTGACTCCAGTCTGTCCCAATGTTTGACAACCCTTCTGGTGAAGAAAGGTTTCCTAATATTCAATCTAATACTCCTTGGTGCAATTTGAGGCTGTTTCCTCTTGTCATATTGCTTGCTACTTGGTAAAAGAAACTGGCACCCACCTTGCTACAACCTTCTTTCAGGTAGTTGAAGAGAGTGATAAGGTCTCCCCTCAGTCTCCTCCAGGGCAACCAATGCCAGTTCCCTCAGCTGCTCATCATAAGACTTGTTCTCTAGACTCTTCACCAGCTTTGGGACACACTCCAGAACCTCAGTGTCTTTCTTGTAGTTAGGGGCCCAAAATAGGGGCCCAAAACTGAACACAGTATGAAGTGCAGTCTTATCAGTGCCAAGTACAGGGAGACAATCTCTTCCTTAATCACTTCCTTAGTCCTGCTGGCCACACTATTTTTGATACAGGCCAGGATGCTATTGGCCTTCTTGGCCACCTGGGCAGGCTGCTGGCTCATATTCAGCCCACTGAATAAGACATTCTTTTACAATGATATGGCCGTAACATACGTTTTCTGACCTCTCTTTACCTCACCTCTTTGTGTATATATATACACATGCAAACACACTTCACATTTAAGAGCTAGCAGATGACTCTCTCTAAAACAATGGTCATAACCTGATTTGATATAGAAAGTAGTTTGGAATGCAATCACATGATCAATAATATTTTACAGTTATATGACTGAAATCCATATTGTTTTCTTAGATTTTTCCAAATAATAACATCTTATGGTGACATAAATTTATAACCTTGTCTTAGTGTATGAGAATTTCACCTGTCATTAAAACTAAAACCTCCATGCTTAGTGAAGTAATTCGTGGTCATGCTTTGCAAAGAAGGTAACTGGGTTATTCTTTCAATATTGATCCCTGAGACATCCTCTTGATGAAGTGGTGAGTGAAGTTTTCTTCAGGAAACCTCTTTACTCCTCAGTGAGTGCTTGCTTACACTTCAGGATGTAGAACGTGATGCCATCTCATGATAGCGTATTTGAGTGGGGCTATGTAGAGAAAGATATCAGAAATGCTTTGTAATTTTAGGTGACTTGTTGTGGTGCATCCAACAAAGAATAATAATAAGATCTTATGAAAATTAGACATTTTTGAGGTATCCCAAGTTGTGCACTGAAAACATCCTGTATATCATTACTTTGAAATCGATAGTCAAAGGGTTTGTACAGTTCTCTTTCTGTATACAGTTGGCCAAACATTATGGTCGTCTGTGGACTAAGGATCTTTTGACTGTACAAGAGCTAAGAGGGCCAATGGTATCCTGGGAGCCAGTTCTGGACTCTCCAGTTCAAGAAAGACAGGGAACTATTGGAGAGAGTTCAATGGAGGGCTACAAAGATGATTAGGGGACTGACATGTCTCACAAGGAAAGGCTGAGAGACCTGGGTCTGTTTAGCCTGGAGAAGAGAAGACTGAGAGGGGATCTTATCAATCCTCATAAATATCTAAAGCGGGGGTGTGTGTCAAGAGGATGGTGCCAGTCTCTTTTCAGTGGTGTCCAGGAACAAGACAAAGGGCAAAGGATGCAAAGTGGAACATGGGAAGTTCCAGCTAAACACAAGGAAAAACTTATTTACTGTGAGGGTAACAGATCACTGGAACAGGCTGCCCAGGGAGACTGTGGAGTCTCCTTCTCTGGAGACTTTCAAAACCTTCCTGGATGTGATCCTGTGGAACCAGCTCTAGGCAAACCTGCTTTAGCAGGGGGGTTGGACTAGAAGATCTCCAGAGGTCCCTTCCAATCCCTACGATTCCATGGTTCTGTAATTCTTGTCACTAAATGCATAACACTATTTCTAGGTTGTTGCTACTGGCAAAGTTCAGACTGATGTTTCTCCTGCTTTTGATGTAATATACTTCTTTTGCAAACCATCAGAATCCTATTCTGAAAATCAATAATGTACTGTTTTGCCATTTATTTATTTATTACATTAGGTAAACTCTTTAACTAAACATGTCTATTGGTAAGGCTTCAAATGTGGGAAATAGTATCGTCAGTATTATCCTGTGTCACAAACTTTGTGACGTAGGATAAGATTGAGGAGAAGGTAATTCTTCCACAGGGTCTATCACACACCAGACAGTTTTGATCACTTTTGACATTGTGAGAAGGACAGAAAATAACAGAGTCAACACTAAGCTAGTGACAATGATCTTGACAAGAATAGCGCAATCCTGAATTTATAATGTTAAGGTTGAAATTCAGTAAATTTTCTCAGATACTGAACACCACAGATGACTAAATGCCATTTGCTCTTACAGTAAGTTATTGAAAAGGTGAAGGGATTGTAACAGAATACTTGGCAAAAAGACTTTTGAACACTACTTAGCTGTAGTAGTTATGTATTCTCAGATTGTCTTTATCCATATGCTTATAATCTCCTACAAATTTGCTAGACCAAATAAATCAACTCGCAAAGATGCTTACACTCAGTATGTGTTTAAACAGAAGTATATCTGAAAAAGGCTTCAACCTAATGCTTTACAGAGAGGTCACCAGGATGTTTCAGATCAGTTCCTGTTATAAAATTCTGGTTTTATACTTTCATTAATTCCTGTAACATTTACCTTTATGACATTGCTTTCCACACTTGAGAGTATTTGGATTCAGCAGAATCTTTTCAGCTGCCTTTGGATTATAAAAGAATCGTATTTAAATATATGAAATAAATACTACTTTCTTGTCCAGATAGGACTAAAGGGAAATGTTTCAAATCAAACCAAGTTTTAAACTTCAAATTGTTCAAGTACAATAGCTCATAATGAGCAGCTGAATCAATCTGAAACGATTAAGGAAGTGTTCACATCATCCAGTCTTAGGCAGAGGATATGACCAACCTATTACCCAAATTCTTCCTATTGTCAGGCTCCCCAGAGAGCTCTGATTTACGTGGTCTGAATCGCCTCTAGGAAAACTCTGTTTGTCTCTCCACTGGCTATTGGCAAGAACTGAGAGAGAATAGTTGTTTACATTAGAAGGCTAAAGCAGGGTGGTATGAATAGCCTCTTTCATCACAGGGCAGAGATATTGTCAGTCTATAAAAGTGTGCCCTAATACATATGTGCATGAAGTAGAATGGGTCATCCTTTCCCAAGGTTTCACAGAGATCATGTGGCATGCCAGAATGATGTGGCAGACAGAGAGACTGTTTAGACTGTACTGGATTCAGCAATATTGCAGTTTAAAAATATTAACTTAGCTATTCTGATACATTTACGAAATAGCATGTCTTCTTTATTCTTGAGTAGTGCTTATCGGATCTGGGCTTACCAGTGAGGCTGAGGAGTTCAGTTCTCCTTCCCCCACTATATGGCCTATGATTACATTGCTTACTTGACATCCTATGGTGGAGAAGTAGTTCTACAGCCTTGTCTTTATTTTGAGGGTTTCTGTGGCTGTGCTACCTTTATTTATCTTTTTTTCCCTTTAGACGCTGTCCAGTGTTTCTCAGTCATTGAGTTGGTGTGATGTTTGTCATGGGTTGTTTAGTTTGTAGCAATCACATGGACATGGTGTTAAAAATTTGTCTGTTCTGCTCAATTTGAGCTGAAGAAGATTGAGAAGCAACATAAATGCAGCACTGTTGCTTAAAAATAGTCTACATAGTACTTGTAGGGAAGAATTAATGTACCAAATGTTTTCAGCCATGATTTCTATCATGAGGCAAGAAATCTTGATTGAACTAATTCCTGGTTTTATTCTTGCAAGGTTGTTTTAATTTTAAATTATTTTCTTCAGAAATACTTGACTGTTACTTGTTGTTAACTATAGACTCATGTTGATTTGCAACTAAATGCAAACTACATATTAATCTTCCACACTGTTACTTCTTAATTTAACATTTTATCATTAAAATGTCAAATGACATTTCTTGTTTATTGTGTGATACTTATACTTATTCTTTGTGTTAAACTATTGTGAATAGAAATGGATACTTTTAAAAATCTGAGTTCTATTTCATCATAGAAAATGCATCTTTGGAAACCTTTTGTTAATGAAATAAAATTGCTTTAAATAAATTTGTGACTTTTTTTTTTAAATTAAAATGTCTTGCAGTTTGATCTAATTGAACAAGATGCTTGTGGTTCAATTTCCCCAAGACTTGTGAAAGGTTGACCCTGGATGGATGCCAGATGCCCACCAAAGCCACTCTATTACTTTCTTTGTGCTGGGGGTATTTGAAAAGCAACTTAGAGACCAAAGGAATTTTTCCACAATAGTCTAAGGTACAAACACAACTCCTCAACCACATAATTGAAATTAATTTAATGTGAAATTAATTAAATGGGTTTGATTTCTAATGAAATCAAGGAGACTGCAGAAAAGAGTAACAATGAACTGCTTAAGTCAGGGTGCCAAATTTTGCACAAATGATTCCTAGACATACAAATAGAGAAATTGTGTGCTGTGTAAGAAAAGAATGTTCATGTATATTTTTCTGTTTTGAATGCAGAAATTTATACAGAAAATACACTTCTTTAGGATGAACTAAGACAAAAAAAAGTAGAGTTTTAAATACAGATGCAGAGAAAAAAAAACCAAGATAAGGTACTTAATAGTTTTTCTTATCAATTTGAATGTCTAAGTTCAGACTTTTTAATGGTTACACTCTGAATATAACGAAAATGCTGTAAAGGTGTGTAAGCGATTCCCCAAACTGTCTGGGGATAATGCCTCTTATGTTATGTGTTTGTGTGTGTGTACACCTGTCATAGTTATATTATCATTGTAACTCTTTTGCATCACAAGTGATTTTGATGCAGAATGCAGAACTATTTTGCCACTAGATGTTGCTCTAAGACAGCATCTAACAAAAGAAGCCTAAAAACATGCAGTCTCTAATATTTTCATCTATCACGACAATCCTCTACAAAAATGATTCACAGATTAAATCTTAAGCTTTTGAAACAGTTTCAGAAAAAAAAAATAAAAGGGGGGGGGGGAACCATCATAAACTGCTATTAAAACTTACAGTATCAGAGCTACTGCATTTCTGAGAACAGAATAAGAGTAAGAATGCCATTTTATCAGAAACCTTTGTTTTTATAAGACCGTCTTATCTAATTCTTGAAGTGCTTTCTGTTAAATAAATTCACATCCTCGAAAAAAGCAAAGTATAAGTCTTTCTATTCCTAAATCTGAGGCTCATGTCTGTTTGAGGTCAGTGGTTAAATGTTGGGCTTGACTGAAATACCATGGATGCTTCAAGCTAACTTCATCTTGGTTTATGGGCACTTAAAAGTTAAATGGAAGAAATGCTAATTAGGTCAATATGGAAATAAATCTGCAGAGCTGTAAAAAGATGCTCTCACAGTGTCTACTGAAACAGGTGTGGTTTTAGTCTAGGCTTGCAGTATTTCACTTGCAGAAACAAATAGATTCATAAAAGAGAAGGAAAAACCTTTGAAAAGTAGAGAATTTACTCTTATGGGAATCAGTGAAGGTTGAGACCAAGGTTCTTAGTAAGATAATTCAGAATGGGAGGAGATAATATCTGTATATTTTTGCAGGTTAACAGGCTAAAATGGCAGCAAAGCAGATGACACAGTTAGATACTCCCTGGAGTGAATATTCAGTTTTGCCTTGAACCCCCTGAACAGTCTTATGTGTTTAACTTTGAGTAGTCACATTATTTAGATTTTCAAACTTTTCTTATTTATACTTGATTCACCCAACCAAACAGTGTATGGATATGATAACCATCGAAGACAGGTTAGTTTTTGAGAGAATGTTAGTGGTTTGCTCTTTAAATATGAAGTGGGCATTGAGAGATCATTAACACTGTGAAATGGATTTCTGACATTTCAAAAAAGCAGCATGTACCCTTGTATTTAACTCTGTGGTGGGTCTTAAATGAATAAAGTCTTTGCTGATCATTTTCTTTTTGCATTTGGAGGTGATATATTCTGTCAGTTATGCATTATAGGAAATGGTTGAAATCAGTTTTCATGAGTTCATTTATACTGTACTCCTCTGCACGACTGCAGCTTGACCTCATTATACCATCTGAAACTGTAAGAACTATTTTTTAAGCCAAGCGAATGTTATTTTCAAAAGAATTTCAGTAAAACGAAAATAAAATATAATTATTTCTAAGGCCTTTTACACACTGCTGTCCATGTGTAGTAAAATATTTTAAAACTCACCGTATCTATTCTGCAATATCTTTTCGATATATAATATACAAAAATACTGTGTACTGTATTCAGGCTTTAAAGTTACCTTCTACACATCTGTTTGTTCTTTCTTTTCCTTGTGACACAGGCAGACACACACATACACACACACATGCTCGCACACACCGGATCATATACCAAGTTAGGAGCTAATAAAGATGTCAACCACTGCACTCCATTATGAGCTGTGACACATAACACAAAGCACCCTGCCTACTCCTGATATTGTCATTTTCTGTAAGTGCTAGCTTCTCTTCTGTTTTGATTAGTGGATGCATCAACACCCTGCACCCAAGAAGAGATTCAATATAGTCAATTAATTAGGCAGCGAGGAAGCAGGAGTACAGGAGCTGTCTGGGGCCACAGTCCTGTGCAGCTTGCAGTATTCTGCTTCCCAAAGTCTAATTAGCATGCTTGGTTTGGAGGAGTTAACAGAGGCAAAGAGGAATGCTGAGGTTCTCAGTTCCTTGCAGGGCTTTTGTACCAGGATTTGTTTAAGTAATGCAGCAGAGCAGCGGGGCACATGCCTCCTGAGAGAGCTGCCAGCCACTACAGCGTGCAAGAGGAGGGAGAGGAGGGAGGCAAGAGCTGCTTGCAAGCAAACCCAGTTGAGGGAGAGTCATGCCCCATTTTCCAGAGAAGCAGTAAAAACCACTAAGGAGGTTTCTCCATCTGCACAGCTATTACATATCAAAGACAATGTCTGAATTCTCAGCAGATATATGAAGCTACTGTTCTTGAGATTTATTTCTGGCTGGTAAAAATAGTTTTGTCTTCTTTTGGACTGAGTGTGTTAAATGCTTTTCTTGTTTCTGTGATTCAGTAAGAGCGTCATTCTTTACAGACATAATGTGCATATTGCTCACATTGTTCCAAAAAATAGATGGCCCAAGGCCACCTTTGGGGAATTCTCTAAACGGAGGAATCAGAAATTATCATCTCACGCTGGGTGTTGAAGCACTTTGTTTGCATGCTGAGAGCGCTGAAGGAGGACCTGGAACAGTCCCCATGAACATATTTACACAACAGACTATCGCTGCTTTGAGTTGTCAACCCAGTGTTTCAATAACATTCACTCTTAAAAGCCTTCAGTGTGTATTTAGGTAGCAGAGTTTGCATTGTAAAGGGCCTGTAAATGTGCACCGCTCACGGGAGGAGGTCAGTACCCTCTCAGCTTTACTGCAGGAACAGGGATGCATTTTTGCTTTCTTTAACAATTTTCCTTTCATAGCAGTGGGAGCAAAATTAGGACCTTGTTTGGTAGAAATGCTTTCTCCCTTGAAATCTGAATGCAGCAAAAAGAGTATGTGCTGCCATGTGTTATCTCTGCACCTCAGAAATATTGCAGTAGTTTTCCCCTTCTTTCCTCCTTCTGAAAGAGAAGTCCTCCAGGCAGTACAGAGACATAGGATGGGTGGCAGTGCCATGGATTAGTCATATAGGAGATACTCTAAAATGAAAAATACTTCCAGATTCTTTTTCTACCTTTGTTCCTTCCCCTTGTGCAGGGAGGGAAGGGGAAGCAGCACATAGGGTCTGCACTACAAAGGCACGAGGACTTGTCCTGGAGGCTCTACCTCTTGTGGAGCCCCTTCCTGGGGCCAGTGGTCATGAGCCTCTGCCCACAAGCATCTCGAGAGTAACAGCAGAGTGGGACAGGCCATGAGGTCTGCAGGAACCTTGCACTGTCCTCTGAAATGGGGCTCGTATGGGGCTGGTGTGCATCCCACTCTGGCTCTGCCTGGGCTGTACTCTGAGGTCACTATCTATGCAGGGCTGCAATGTGTCTTACTGTGCTTTGTCTCGTCGTCTATAAAAAGAGAAGACTGGGTAGGATAAACACCCTTTAGGTATCTAACAGTCTTCTGTGTAAGATCCAGAGCTTGGGATGGTCCTGAAGCACAAATGGTGAGCTGGAGAGGTCATAAGATATTGGAAGGACAGACAAAGAAACCTGTTCAGGTCCCCTGATTCTGCTGCTTCCATGAGGTCTGGCTTGGATGTGCCCTTTTGAAACCTGTATTTGGAGACAGCTGCCACACAGGGATGGGACACAAGTAATATATTATTTAAATTAAAATGGTATATTCTTTTTGTGAACACCTAATTCAGGAGGTAGTTTTTCAGCAGTACTAATGCTAGAAATTCAACTGCATAATGTATGCATAATGTATGCATAATTTACATTTATTTTTGTGTTTGGGGAATGTCTTGGTGGCTTAAGCATAAAGCTAGATGTGAGACTAGGTAGTTTCTCTTTACTGCTCTGCCCTCCCTAGTTTGTGTGGCCTTGGTGGGACAGGTTAGTCTCATAGGCACAGTAATGCATTCATGGTATTTTCTGGTGAGACTTAACCAAAGTTCTCTAAGGCTATGCATGAATGGAACTAGAGGAGCACAGTCTTTTCTTTTATAGTATTTAAAACCTAAAAATTAGAACTTAGAAATTCACCCATCACTACCAGTTTGTATTATCCATGAGAGGTTATTCAGTGCTGCAGGCATTCATCAGTTATGAAGAAGGATAGGGGCCACCACGTAAATAAAGTCAATCCATATCATTTTACATAGGTGGCCAAACAGCCATCTTATGATAAGTCTCAATCACTGCCAAAGTGGATAAGCCTCAAACCACAGAATAAAAAGCAAGTTTCTCTTCAGTTTCTTTGGGTCTGCAGTGCAGAAGTCTGAAAACTGCTTGCAAATATGCTGCATTGTCATATGCTGTAACCCACAGCTCCATTTATACTGATGTGTGTCCTGTGTGCTGCTGTAATTCCTAACTGCAGTGGGAGTATCAAAGTTTGATTGCAGCCTTAGCCCTGACTTTACTGGCAATGTTGATTTTCATCACAGTTACAGTGCAGATTTAAAAAAACCCTACGCTATATGCTTTATAGCTAATGCTGTCTTCAGCTTGTTCTTTATTGGTACTAGCAACCAGTTTAAGGTAAAGTAAAACAAAAATAGCAAAATAAATAACTTCGTGGCATTTAGAGGGGAATGAAAGCTTTTTCTTGGTCCAAACCCCTTCACTGTTAC
The DNA here is from genome assembly GCA_025331215.1 of Actenoides lindsayi. Taxonomy (NCBI): domain Eukaryota; kingdom Metazoa; phylum Chordata; class Aves; order Coraciiformes; family Alcedinidae; genus Actenoides; species Actenoides lindsayi. Next base: position 20,686 of record WTSP01007459.1, on the reverse strand, counting down.
AGAGCTTTAAGTGTACAACAGTCTCAGACAGCAAATATTATAACCAATCTGAACAGTACCTCTAGGGCAGTGAGACCTGTGAAAAGCACAACAGTGGATTAAAATAGAGGTGCAATAAATATGCATTTAGTTATTTATTAGAAAATAAATTATATATTGACACAAGAAGTTACACTGTAATTTTCTGTTTGAAATATTACAGAAGTAAATCACTTTCTAAAGGGCATCATGGAGTGTTGGTATTGCATTTCTGTCATGGCATTTAACTCATTAGCATGCAGGTGCACTCTCTGGGTTTCATGCAATAACTGTCTCCTTTCTCTGTGTTAACAGATAATTCAGCAAATTTGCAGGCCAAATGGCTCTCCAGAAGTGAGTCCACAAAACAATGAAAGACAGCACACTGCTCAGGGAAAGTCCAGCACAGCTAGCCAGAAGGTGAGTATCAAAAGCTGCATTAAAAACAAAAAATAGCTTGAAATTATTTGTAACCATCACTATAATTAATTGTAGACAATGTTGCACTCATTATTCTTCCTTTTCTTTAAAATCAACTTTCTTCTTTTTTAGCAACTGATCCATGGTTGATAGTGGTTAGCATTATGAATCCAAGCTCCTGGTTTACTAAACATAATGAATTATTCTGCTTCGTAGGGAACCAACAACGCATTTGGTGTGTGAAATAGGAAATCCTTCACGGAGAACTGCAGGCACAGCAGGGACTCTTGTGACTCCACTTTGGGACTGAGCAGCAGATGAAATAGCACAGCAAGAGGGGGGTCTTGGTTTCTGTAGCTCTGTGGAGCTGCCTTTTACAGCACTGTAAGGGCTAGAAGAAGGGCCTGTATGCAACTTTGTTGCTGAAAGAGTCTGGGCTCAGGTCTAGGACTAGCACATAGCCCCCAGGTAGCTGATGGTGATATCCTTGTGCTCCATCTCTCTGTTAGCTGCATGGATGTAATCGCAGAGAATCATAGAACAGTTTGGGTTGGAAGGGACATTTAATGGTCATCTAGTCCAACCCACCTGAAGTGAGCATGGACATCTTTAACTAGATCAGGTTGCTCAGAGCCGCTTCCAACCTGACCTTGTATGTTCAGGGATGGGACAGCTACCACCTCTCTGGGCAATCTGTTCCAGTGTTTTACCACTCATTGTAAAAAATTTCTTCCTTATATCTAGTCTAAATCTACCCTGTTTTAGTTAAAAGCCATTACCCCTTGTCCTGTCACAACAGACCCTTCTAAAAATACTGCCTCCATTTTTCTTTTAGGACCCCTTTAAGTATTGAAAGGATGCAATAAGATCTCCCTGGAGCTTTCTCTTCAGGCTGGACAACACCAACATTCTCAGCCTCTGTTTACTGTTCTTGCCGGGATAATTATTTTACTTAACCCTCACTCCTGCAAGGGCTGGATGTCAAGCTAATCATGTGAGCTCTTCCTATATTTATAAGAGGAGGTGAGACATTCTTGACACTCATCTCTGGTGAAAGAAGTGTCTAAGACAGCTGGGAAAAATGCCCCCTCTATGTACATGGCTTTTTCTCTTTGAAGAGAGCTTATATAACAAGCTCAGGCTCCAAGATGGTTTTTAAAATGGTTGAAATTAGATGAGGTAATTCTACCTGATGCATCTGACTCTTTTGTTAAAATTGTCAATCCCTAAGCTGAGGACTGTCTTCTGTCATCACAGGCTTTGCTGTATGTCTAACATGGCAAAGTCATCATTGCAGACAGAGCCCCTACATGCAGCTGTAGTATGAAGAATTGATAAAAAGACTCTTAGTGCTGCTGACTGATGTTTAGTACCTGACAACATCACCTTGTGCCCGTATAAACAGATGGGTAATGAAAAAACTGTAGATACTAACCTAACACAGGCTATGCATCCAGGCTCAGAAACAAAATCATGCTTTGGCAGCTTAACAAGCTGCTGCATGTCTACTGAGCAGTTCTTAATATCCCTGTGCTGATCTCATCCTCATCATCTCATATATGCTCATGCAAAAGGCGTGCGCACAAATGGATGCCTCAGACTGATGTACAGTAACTTCTTAAGCCACTGTTTTGTGCCTCAGCTGACAGACAGCCCCCACTCTAGGTCTTTTTTTACTCAGGTTTCATGCTGACACTGGGGATTTATCAAAATCTGCTGTGCAGCTATAAAGATTTTTGCTAAATATGCAACAAACGTCAATGTGTTGGATATAGGAAATGGAGCAGAATGACTATTAGGAAGAAGTTTAGCATCTGTTCGGTGAGTTTTCATGCATGATTTGGTAGTTAAAGGTTATCAGAAAAGTCAATACAAGTGTGCTCCAAAAACATAGCATTGGTTAAACCTCTTGACAGGTGCCTCACAAAACAGCAGATCATTCAAAGCTGACTAGCAAAACTCAGTTGCTCCTGAAGTTAGTAATGCCTTGTCATATTCCTGGGCTATTTTATGAACCTGTTAAGCTGAAAGCCACTACTCTGCTCCCAGATGGCATGAGATGTGTTTGGAAAGGCATGCAGTGTCTCTCATCTCTGTGATGTGCCAGTTTGGCACTCTTTGAAAGCAGGTGAATGAACATTGTTTTAAAATAGGATTTTTACACTTGTAAAAGATGCCAGCTTGAAACTAATAGAAGCTCAAGTCTTTTGCTTACCTGTGGAATTTGCACAGCATGGGCACTGGCAATACTCACAGCACCCACATGCATATTTCTCAACTCTTATTAGAGGGAAGCCAGAACAACAGGTCCCACAGGCTCCATATCCATTCTCCTCAGCATGGATATTGTCAAGGTGTTCATGCTCTCCTCTCACAAGAAAACACTAGGTGTTCAGCAGAGAGCCAAGTGACCCTGCTGTGCAGCCCTGGCAGCCTGCTGACTGCCTGTTCATTGAGCACCCTGGGGTCCCTAAGCTTAGGTTCCAGCATGGCTTCTCCAGATGCTCTGCTCTGCATGAGGATGCCATAGTGCTTTCTCTTTACCTCATGCTCCCACCTCCTGTTGCCAGCCACCTTCTGTATTCACAGACATCCTACACAGAATCCTACAGCTCGTTGTCCACAATCTCCAAGCCAGATCAGATCAGATTCAGCCCACAGTGCTTCTGACTGTCAGGTTTTTTAGTTTTTAGATCACCTTCCGAGGCAAACATGGTAGCTAGGAACAGGAGAAACATGCAGGCTGTGTCAGCTTGAGAGATGTAAATATGCTGTGCCTTGCACAAGAAGGATAAACATCTATCTGAAACAATAAAACAACCCACACCTGTGTGTAGTGCTGGATTCCTCCCACCTATTTCTGAACTTTCATTCCCAATTGAGAAGTCTCCTCCCCCCATATAGTGCAGTATGGTTGTTTCCATTCCTGGCCTTTTCTCACTTTAATACAGCCAGGGAGATATTCCTGTCTTATAAAAGCATCACAACCCTTCACCAAGTGAGTGTTTAATTAGGTCTGCTAACCCTCAGAACATCACAGCAGATGATTTGTTCCTCAATGTCTTGAATAGCAAAGCTGAAAACCTGGTTTCCTTGAACTGTCCCCTTGTCCAGGGATGATCCATTTAAAGAGGTTCTGTTTATTCTGCTTCTGTTCTTTCTATTTCACCTGAAACTTTTTCTTCTTCCCTTTCTTACTGCTCTTATCCAAATGTAAAAGCCAGAGACCAGGAAGAAGGCAATCACTCCCCACATTCACATTGGGATTCATAAATGGCACTCAAATAGTTTCTCCCAGACTTCGCAGCTGTACTTCAGGCCATTAAGGTCTCAGCAAAAAGATTTGTGCTCCTCACATTTCAATCCCAATTGTCAAATGTAAAAGTTTCTAATCACATATTTAGAAATCTTTGTAAACTATTGGGACTACTGAGCAGAAAGCCAGCACAGCGGAGGCCATAAGGTTCCCTCAGGAAGGAAGAACTTTAAAAATAAGAATGCATTGAAAGAAAGAGCAAAATAACCACTACCTCAAGCTATGAATCAATATGTTCATAAGAGGTTAAGGCCCTGAATCAGTAAAGTCTTTAAGAATATACCTAACTTTAAGTGACCCCTTTGACTTCCGATATCAGTAGCTTGCTCAGCTGGGACTTTCTTTTATGATCTGAAATAAATTTATTTAGAAACTTGAATATGATATTCTTGTAAAATATGTATTTTTGTACAATAATCTTTGAATTTCAAAGAAAAAGTGAGGTATTATTTTTTTGCTTATTCGTTCAGATAATTGTACCTGATACAGTGTTTTGAATCAAGCACATTAGCCAGTCTATTGCAGCTCATTTCATAGCAAGGGAGTGCAAACAATAAAAAGCAGACTGCCAAACCTTGAGTAAATAAATATAAGTAGAGCAGTCATAATAAAGAGAAAGAAAACACTAGTAAGTTTTCTGAAAAGGAAAAAGGTATAATTACTTCAGCCAAAGGGCAGCAATAACACAGACACTGACAAAATATGGGGATTTTATGTGCTTATCGACTCAGCCATTCACAAAAAAAATCATTATCTTAGCAAATGCCACATTACATGATAGTAATCAAGCTACTGCACTGTACTGCTGAGATACAAAACACCTTTTACTGAAAATCAAAGACACTTTTCTGAATAGTTAAGAGAAGAACTTTATGGTTCTGTGATGATATGGCCATATATTTTTCTTTTTGGTTTTCTAACATTTAGAGCAACCTTTTTATTCTTTTTTTGTTGTCACAAAACATTCTGTGGGTTTTCTACTGGTTTTTGGCAAAGTAGTTGCAGAGTTAGTACAGAAACTTTTAACGTGCCTAGCTGAGACATGTCTGACTACTGCAGCTCTGAATGATAAGCTTGGAATGTGAAATGAATGAAAAACTTAAAAGTAAACTTATCTGTAAACCCTAAATCTCTCCTTTTCCATCCATTTTTACTGTTAGCAAAGTGTCTGTTGGAGTAATGATAGGGAACATCCATTTCAAGACAAAAGACTGTGGAAGAGGGAGCTCATGAATGCTCACAGGGTTTCCAAAATTGTACAACTTGTGGATGATGACCACAGCATTGTCTAGAGAAGCAGGTAGAGACAGGTCGTCTTTAGGATAAGCAGCCCTATGACTGTCCTTGGAAGTCATAGGTAACCAGGCTTGTTTCCAAAATATAGATGATGGTGTCACAGCAAGATACCCTAGCTTGATATGGAGTGTATTAGCCTTATCAGCCTCTCCTCTTCCCCTCACCCCCTACTTTTGTTTTTTTATTGCTTTGGTCAGATGAATATTGCAGTATATTAACTGAGGATGAGCCATTTTCAGTTTCTGCTTATAAGGGCTCTCTCAGTCTCTTTGCCATCCTGGTCATTGCCATGCTGGGGAAACTGGAAATGCCAAGCAAATTTGGAACATTAACTTCACCTGAAAGACTTATATTTCTTCACACCTTTAGTGTTGATGTCTTCATCCTAATGACTATAGCCATCTCCATCTTAATCAGATTAGGAAAAATATCCCTCTGAAATTTGAGGAAGAAGAACCCCCTGCAATAGGCTGCTATATCAGTCTACAACTGGAATATGAATTTCAGGTATCTGAGAATGGATGTATCAGCATTAGTATGTCTGTGATGGATTTAAAGTCTATTCCTGTATGTCAAAAAAAAGCCTTATATACACCAGTTTGCCCAGGACTGTGGGACATAAGAAAATAATATTGTCTTGTCTTTGTAATTTCCATTACAAATCAGCTGCAAATATTTAAGGAGCTTTATTTGCTGATGTACATTTCTTTCCCAGTTGATATGATATGACATGACAGAAAGAAAACACAATCTCTAAGCTCTTTGGGACAGCCAGCGTGATTAAACTTCCTGACTGTGGCTGTACTGTATGTTATGTGAATGTAATTTTTGTGGGTGTATTTCATCTTGGATGCAGTGGTACTAATTAACCTCTACTATCATGTTTACCTTTTTAATCAAAAATGTCACTCTGTGCACAAGAATTTTTAAGGTGAAGAGGAGGCAGGAAACAGGTTCTTTTTATATTTAAAATTTAACATCTGCTGTATCTATGGATAACAGATTCTGAGGTGAACTGCTGAGTGTGTCACAGTAAGCCCAGCAGAGTTAAGTGTGGAAAGTCAGTCTGAGCACATGCTGTAATGGATTTGACCTCAAAGAGCACTACAAAGAGAAATTGCAGATAAGCATCTGAACTGACTTCAGAAGCCTGTAGCCCTGACTCTCTGGATACCAAGAAAAAAGAGAAGGACTAAATAGATTGAGTGAACAATCATAAATACAAGGTTGAATAAATACTTAATATTTGAAGTGCTGACAGTAGAAGAAAACACAGAAGAGCAGTACCTTTCCCTACTTGATTCCAACCACATTAGGAAAGTAAAATTCCTTAAAAGACAATTTTTTAAAAGTAAGATATATATTCAATAGAAGTAAGATGTGAGAGTATTGTTGGAACAATAGAGACATGTAGCTGGGAAGATCTTAAGCACCTTTCTATTGCAAGCAATTACTGTTGAAGAATACTAAGGAGAAAGGAGAAACTACTCTCATGGAGAACTTTCTTCCCAGTAGCACTGAGTTCAAGGCTTTGGTCTTAAGGGCAGCAATGGTGGATCTGACAGGGCTCTGCTATGGTTACCTCAAAAGGTGATCAAATAATGAAGCATATGGGCTATTAGAACAGCCATTTTTGGATTAATTTTTTTAGGGTGGAGTAGTATCCACTTTTGAGCACAAATTCAGAATCTGCAATTAAAATAACTGTTCTTACTAGTTCCTGGCAGACAAAGAATGAGAAGGGATGATCTTAAGCACAAGAGGTATAGGTATGCAGAAATGAAAGCTGAGGGTGAAAGCACAACTATCTAATTTGTGCAATGACATAAAATGGCAAATATTTGGAATGGGTATGATTCCATCAGTTTGACTGTCCTAAAGTTACCTTGATAGTGCAAAAATCACTGTGTGGTAGAGCTTGTGATCTAAAAATGATAGAATAAGACAGAAAACAGACAAGAAAATGGAGGCTAAGAGAGTCAAAAGCACTTCTGTTCTTGTAGTCCCCCCCAAAATTGGGACAGAAGTAGGAATAAAGCCCAGCTCATATTATATCCACTGTTTGTTTTAAAAGACATTTTTTTCTGCTTAGTTGTTCTTTATATTACATTTATTAGCAAAAGCAGGGATTAGAAGGAGCTCTGAGGATCCTCTGGGACTGGGGAGTGCTGTGAGCAACTGCTACTTGTTTTCTGTCTGTGGTGTTTAAAAAGAGAGGCAGATAAAGAAGAATGTGTGCACATGTTCACTGCCACATCTGCTCTACAAAACCCTGAGCCAGAGTCAAAATAAGCCTTTAAAGAGAATATAGACAGCAGTGTATTTAGTTTTTATTTATTAAAATAGTTTTCAGACTGCAGTCTTATTTGTCCTGTGAGAACTGCACTCTCTGGTAATGTGAACATTGAATTTTCATGTGAAACATTTTAGAGAGCATATTTTTTTCCACCTACAAGAGTGTGACAAGAATTTGTTCTTGTATGATGATGTGCAAGTTATTATAGCTGCTATGCTAAACATGTATTTATGATCACTGCTGGCACGGCTGCTGTGTATTTTGTTTATGTTGTTACAAACCTAGTTGTGACACATAAAAAAAATACATTCTTTTGTGGTAGTCTCAGACTCAGGCAGACTAAATCATGCCTCCTACCTCTGCTCCAGCTTTGCTGATATTGCCCCTTTGTTTTTCCTTACCCTGGAGAGTGACTGTGTGATTCTCAGTCCCATACCAGATGGTGCTGAAGGCCTCATGAAAGGGCAAAAATAAATGCCTTAATACAGCTGTCAGAGAGGCAAACCCCAAATCGCAGTATGACACGACTACTGTCCTTCAATCAGAATAACATGCTTTCATTAAATGTTAGTTTGGGTACAGTCTAGACAAGCTCTAGTCATGTGAGGAACAACACTATGAATAATTTCAAAAGGGGAAAACAAAACAAAAATAGAAACAAAGGTTCCAAAATGAACAAGAGCTAGACAGATCCAGCTCTAGACAAGAAAGACTTGTCTTTCATCTTCCCTGCTCTTTCATATTAACATGGACAAAAGATATGACTGCTATCTCCGTGACCTTTTACCCACAGACACCTCTCTGTGATTCTTTTTTAAATTAAAGTACTGTCTAATAATTGCATCATAATTTTACAAGCTCAAAATGTGATTTTTTTTTAAAATTTTGATCTGTTTCTTTTCAGTTTCAAAATCAGCATTTTTCATTCTTCTTTAATTAGCAGCATTCTAAGAGTGCTTTTGGTAGAATATCATCATTTGCATTATACACAAACATTCTTCATAGCCTTCCTTCTATTTGCCTGTCCATGTTACCTCTGACATCAGTGGTGCAAGACCAGATCCTATTGTTTGATGTTTACAGGATATGTGTTTATTCAAGGCCTGGCAAGAAAAATGCAACTTTTTTTTTTTTTTTTTTTTTTTTAATTGGTATTTATGCAGATGTGTGTTTGCAAGAGTGATGTCTTGGTGTTTAAGTTGCTTTTATGTAATAAAATGTTATGTGAAAACAGTTCCAAACTATATGTATTTTTTGATATTTTATTGACTTTTCCAATAGCTGATATTGCTGGGAATGAATCCAAACCAACTATTACTAAACCCTGAGAAAGAAATGATAGGAACTCTAGTGGACATCATAGTAAAGCCAACATTTACTACCTGTTATCACAGGTGTTTTTAAGATTTTTTCTTAACCCAGAAAATAAATTGCACCCATATGTTATGTACCACTGGGCTGTGATTTTGGGTTGATGCAGAACTTTCAATGGCATATGTGTACTGACTCTCCAAAAACCAGCTGGTTATGAGGCATTTTGTTTGAATACGCTTTGTTGTTTCCTCTCTCCTTTAGTCTTTATCATCCTGAAGAACATAAGTGAAGATAAAGGTCAGTGACCCCTTTATATATTATAGTCTGACACTCTGTTCCATGGGGGATTAGCTACCTAAATGGAAATTTTATTCATTACTTCTTTTGTGTTGCTATTCTGAATGTTGCTACACTTCTTTATAAGGCTATGGGAGTAAAAGACTAAGGTCAGCAAAATTTTGTTTGGTCAAGTCCTTGTAGGTAATTCCTTACAGTATAATAAAAGGGTAATTTTCATGCCATGCGGCATGTCAGCATAGAGAAACTAAGGGGAAGAAAGGAGCACAAGCAAACCACAGAGTAGGAAAACTGTGGAACATTCTCAAATTTCTTTTGACACTTCACAGTGACAGAAAACCCTGTGCTAAATATGTTTGTGCTGATCTGCTGTGAAAATTCACTGTTCGATAGCTTCAAGAATTTTTCATCTCTTGCCTACGGTGTGCATACCTACACCTCTGACCATTGAGCTCCCTTGCAGAGTGTGGATGGTTACTGAGTGTCTCAAAGGCATTTAAAGGACTTTGTAAACTCTATTTCCAAGGTGCACCTCTACTTTTAATCTCCTCATGACAGGAAATTGTCAGTTCATCATGCCATTTGTTTAAGGCAAAGTTACTGATTCCGTGAATCAGCAAATGAATGAACAAATTCCTGAGACTAACAGTAACTGTGGGGTCAAAATAATAAATAACATTACATACCATACTTTATCTTGACAAATGTGATTTCATTTCAATTTAAAATAGCAACATTTAGCAATATAGTGATTCTTCTTTTTTCTTATGTCATATGTTGTCTGGCTCAGAGGTGGACCCAAGGACTGGAGGTCAAAGACACAGTGGTGTAAACGGAACATAGGTCATTTATTCGACTATCCTTGATTTTACCTGGCTGCTTCTTTGACTAGTCTCATTTTAACACTGTTGGTGATCTCCACTGATTATTTCCATTGGAAAGTATTCACAGCTTAATGCTAATTCCAAGACAATGTAAATTTTAAAAAGGAATAGGATAGGTTAAATGGAAATGCTATCAACAGTATTCTGCTATTAGATCTCTGCTAACAGCAGCAGATGGTGAAGATAACTGCAAATTAATTATTTGCTTTTGCAGTCCTTAGTTCCTGTGTTCATAGACTCAGGAATGAACCAGTGTTTGAATGTATTCATATTCTAATTACACTTAGGACATAATGATATAGTAGAGTGCAGTGATATAGTCACAAAGGCTATCTTTAGCTTAGGGAGGTTTGGAAACCTCCAGATAGCTCAGAGCAGTAGTTGAGCCTGTGACTCTCCATATTTTTTTAAGTTAAAGCTGAAATCTAGAAAAGCCCCTTTAAGGCATGCCTGACTGAATACTGGAACTACTTGGTTTTGTTAATTCTTATTTTAAAAGACAAACAAAGTGGGTTTTCTGACAAATCATGGTATATAAATCTGTCAAGACATACCAATAAAGACTGAGTCATGGACAAAGCAGTCTCAACAAATGCTGAAGCTGTCTGAAAGCACTGGGATAACTTGAGACAGAGCTGCAGTACCTCATCCCTCTGCAAACTCCATTTGCCTGCAGACACCCTGTTGTGTCTCTCAGATATGCATGGAAATGTCAAGTTTGGTGTTCCAGCATGACGTTGGTTAGATTTAGCTTAGGGGTCAGCCTCGGTTTATTGCTGATGAATCAGAGGTTCACTTTGCTAAAGCTTCCAAAAAAGAAAGTTGCTTGCTGAAGCTACGCTACATTACTATCCAGCTCTCACTGGGGTAAAAATTCTGGTTAGTTCCAAATGGCTTACTTAGCCATGCAAAATCTGGGTGGGAAGATGTTTTTTCTTTTGGAAATGAATTGTGGAAAAGCAGCCAATTGGATTCTCAGTTTGTTCTCCTGGGGCCTCAGCAGACTGTTACTCAGGGTTGTTGGCAGTCCTACCTTTCTACCAACTTCTGCAAGTAAAACAGCACTTCTGCCTCCATGTAGCTTTACTTTGCTTCGCCTATGCTCATTCTGAACAAATGAAAGCCACACATGTGTTACTGCAGAATTTTGGCAAGCAAAGTAAAGGGAGGTTGGGGATAATTAGACCTCAGGGTGGTACCTCCCTCTAGCATCATAAATCAAAGTTACTTAACATGGAATACAATAGTATGTCAATAAAATACTTGGAAATAGGATTGCAATAACTAAAATTATTTTCATAAGATTTTACCATAAATGAAGTAAAGTACAAAAAGAAATGGAAAATGTAGTAACTGTACACTGAATGCATTTATATGGTTTTCAGATCTCTTTCAGAGTTACCCAGAAATCTTATGCTGTATTACCTCTTGACATGTCTGTGAACTTCCTATCAAAAAGCTCATACTATTTTTCCCTGGATAGTTTTCCTTATGTCTCTTGAGTGAATCCTTCTGCTAGAGCATTGAAATTTGGCAGTATAAAAACTTCTGAAAATGAAGTTTATTTTTCCTCCCCTTGCCCTTTGCCAATTTAAAAACATGACCAACATTTTTGATTATTTACCTTGTGTTTAAATCAAATTTGCTGGACTGTGACTGACCCCATTTGAACTGCAGCATGATGGAGGGGTTTTCCTACCAATCAGCTGTAAGGGCCTGGACTTAGTGCAATGAAGTCTGCTGAGGGTGAGTATCAGCATCTTTCCCAGCTGTAATCCCAACAGAGCTCTTATAATGACTGATACATCTTTCTTATCCAAAACTGTCAGAGAATTCTGTCAGCCATTTATCATAGAATCATAGAATCATAGAATGGTAGGGGTTGGAAGGGACCTCCAGAGATCATCGAGTCCAACCCCCCTGCCAGCACAGGAACACCTCAGGCAGGCCACACAGGAACAGACGCAGGCAGGTCGTGAAAGTCTCTAGAGAAAGAGACTCCACAACCATTCTGGAGAGCCTGTTCCAGTGCTCTGTCACTCTCACAGTGAAGAAATTTTTCGTCATGTTGAGGTGGAACTTCCTGTGTTTCACCTTGCTACCATTACCTCTCGTCCTATCACAGGGCACAACTGAAAAGAGACTGGCCCCT
>WTSP01007458.1:32045-49971 GCA_025331215.1 Actenoides lindsayi | reverse complement strand
AATAGAATAGAATAGAATAGAATAGAATAGAATAGAATAGAATAGAATAGAATAGAATAGAATAGAATAGAATAGGTGAATCTTTTTGCTTTCATCTTTGATTTTGAGTGCTACATGCATACATATACATATAAAAATTAAGCTGCTTGGCTGGTTGAGTATTTGAGTATTACAACATACAAAAGCTCTCATAGAATCATAGAATTATTATGCTTGGAAAGGACCTCTAGGATCACTTAACTGTAACATAAATCCAATATTTGACACTTAATGCCATGACAAATCAAACTGTCATTTCAGAGCTATTCATACACTTTTTGATCAAATATCCGAAAGAAATCGATACTGTAAGAGATCTGCTACTTCTATGGATCAGAGAGACCACGACTACAGGAAGAAGGAAAAGATCTGAATAAAAAATTAAATAGGGATCTGAAATCGAGGGCTCACAGAATGAGAAGAGCATGAACCAAATACTCTGGTTGAATATATGGCAATATAAGCTCCTTGCAATATCCCTGTGTCCTTTTTTTGGGGGGGGAAGGGGAGGCAGTGGAAGAATATACACATTTCACTATTATCAAATAAAGGTATATGTAAGCTATCAAATAAGAAATAGATTGAGAAGGTCCTTAAAAAGTAGCTGCAATATTGGAAAATAGGTTATCATTAGGAAGACACGTAGACCAGTCAGCTTTCTCCAGCCTATTTTTGCAGATGTCTCCTAATTAAAAACGAACACGAGCTTCAGAAGCTTTGACGGGAATTCCTTATCAGGGCTTGGTTCCCAGATTAGACAAATCTCTGGGCCAGATGCCCAGCTGCTACAAATCCATGGAATTAGCCTAATTTAAAGCAGCTGAAGAGAAGGCAAACTCTTTTGAATGGACGGATCAATTCTTTTTTACCCAAAGATTTTTTTTTTTCTTTCTGTCTTCAGGCTTTTTGGAAAACAAGCTGTATGTAAATATTAGGGTGAAATATGATGTAAAGCACAAAGCAGTGTTAGAAACACCCCCAGCCAGATGCAAAATCTCAACTCTGCTATGCTTTGTAAGTTTATACTCAGCATACTGGACTTAGGTTACTCTCATATATGGAGATAATTACATCAGAGATGGGTCATCTAGCCCTGTCGGTCAAAATGCTTCCTAGTTCTCCATCAATCTTCCAACATACGAAGCAACAGATTTCCATTTGTGTCTTTAGTTGTAAATCCCCCCTTAGTTTTGTGAACGGCATATTTCTACCTCAATCATCAGAATGGCTTTAAGAGTTTGTTTAGAAGATGAAGCTTGACACTTTGACAAGGGCCTAGGAAATGACAGTGGAGCAATCAAAGACAACCTACAAACCAGTTCCATCTGAGTGGCAGTGTCACCCCTCATACTGGTAAAACTATTAATTTTTAATGTCTGCCAAGACACTAAAGAAGAGAAAGGGGTTGTCCCACCCTGGAACTTCCTATCTAGAAGTACATGAACAGGTAAGAGAAACTAATGTATAACCAAAAGCTTTAAGTTTCAATTAAAAGCAAAAAAGAAGACAGGCTTACTTTGCTTTGAGCCTAACACTGAGTCAAGATTAAGTGCTTAGTCACTCCTTTGAATCAAAAGGAATCGACATATCTGAGATTCAGCAACTAGAAGTGCAGTACAGCACAGAGACAGATTCAACATCTAGGTAGTCTGGCCCGTGGAAAATCCACATAGACTATGGGATACAGGAACCCTTCAGGCTCTAGATGGGTGTTTTCCAAGCTTCACACCATTAAAAGAGACGGGCTTCCTCTATTCCTTTCAGGAACACAGCCCTGCCACTTGGACTGAAAGAAGAGTCTGTGAATTTTCTCATCATTGCCAACCTACATTGGACCTGAGGGTATATTACAAACTGCCCAAATATTGCAAGCAGACACAAAATTCAGTTCACTTTTTCAAAATCTTGCCATTGCAACATTTTAGAGCTATTTTAAAGCTCCAATTTTCCTAAAACAACTAACCTTTACAACTGAAACCGTGGGCAGCAATTTCGTGGCAACTGAAAGGGCAACTTAAACTTTCCCCATGTATACAAGTGTAATGAGAAATACCACCCTAAGAGCACACCAAGGCAAAACTTGGTAGCTTATTCTGAAGGAGCAGCAATAGTCAGACATCAGATTCCACAGAAAGACTTTCCAGGGAATTATCTCTTATTAGAACTTTTTGTGTGTCTTACCAAAGTTTACAAAGTAGAAATAAAGGCTCAGAAATACATTTACTTATATGCGTCTCTTAAAGACATAACCTGAAGTGCTGCCAATGGCAGCATTAAGTTTAATGTCCCACCTGGAAAACAGAGAAAACTCCAGCACAATTACAACGAAGGCAATGATAAGCAACTATTAGACTCCCTAGGCCTCTCAGAGTCACATAAAGTGATACCACATAGATTCTGTGTATTGCTCTACTCCCCCATGAAATTAAAGCCAGAGATAAAATTCACTGTGGTAAAACAGGTAAAAAAACCAAACAAACCAAAACAACAACAATTAAGCAACAGTGGAGATCTATAAACTTGAAATTAACGTGCTCAAAAATTGAGCAAAACCATCAGGAATTTAAATTCAGGGTCATTTTTAATTGGTGTCAGGGAGCCATTTCTTCCAGATGATGTTCAGAAGTGCAATTTCATGTAGCAAAGACCACAGAGATATTTTTCAGAGCCTCAGAGAAACAAAGTAATAAGGTGCCTGCTCGATCACTGTGTCATTACTGCAGTCAGATTGACAGAGCCCTTATAACATTTGATTAAGACTAGGGGAGAGATACCTGAAAATCTCTTTGGTTTGCTGATTCACCATTTGTGAAAAATGAAAGTACACACCTGCTTTTCAGAATGTTTTTCAGAACAGAAACTGTCTATATAATCAGCTTTTACAAAGCTGACTTCCCTCCAGAAAAATCATCAATGATTTTCTATCATCTGCAACACACTTGAAGTTATGTCACCGAACATGAGAAGAATCAAGAACTGTCATTACAATGGTTATGGATAATTTCTATTTGACATAGCTGTGAAGATGTGCTCACTCACTTCAATAAGCCCTCCTAACAACATCTGCAGTTAACTGAGCTCTCATGAGGTCAACATCAGTATTTAGTACATCACAGCCAACTGACCCGAGCAATGATGAGTATAGCACTGTTGTTTGTAGATCAAAGGACTGAAGATATGTTAAAGGATATCTTGAAAATTTCATTTTACTTTCTATTTATATTCTTTTACATCTGGTGTTTCATATTAAAACAGAAAAAGACAATAAGGATAAAGGTTATGTGAATTTTCTATTATCATCTGAAAAGCTTCAGTTTTTCCTAATCCCTAGCCTGTTTGTAGAATTAAATCTTTCTGGAGATTATGAAGTTTTTGATATGACCTTAAATCTTTTCTCTCTTTTTTTTTGTCTTCTTCTGTTTCTAGTTGTGGAAGGGAAGAGCAAATTCTGAGATTCTCATGAAATACCCAACTGTGAATTTACAGCACAGTTTTGCAGCCTAAAAGGATCAAATTAAGATCAGATGTGGAAAAGTGGCAACTCCAGGGATGTAAATGGTGAAGCTGCCTCCCACACCTGGTTTGAATTTTGTTGCACTCTGCTAATTCAGATATCCTACCGAAAGTAGTTCTCCCTGAAGCTCTTGAAAAACACTAAAATTTGCTTAAGAGAGACTACTTTTTTTTTTAAACTCTATATTATTACAAATCTAGCAGGACACAGGGCATGAAGTTGCATGCTAAAATTCATTTTATGACAAAAACAGAAAGAAAGGGCTGAGGCACCATTAACTGTGACTGTAAATAATTCAAATATTATAATAAACATTTACATATATCATTATTATTTGTTTCAGTAGCACATTTAAGCTCTAGTCCCGGACCACCTCTGATAAATGCAATAGAAACAGAATAAGAAAAAGGAAGAAACTGTTTCAGCTCCCAGAGCTGACTGGGTACCCTTTAAGAAGAATCTAAAAAGCCTGCTAAATTTCTTTGAAAAGAAAACAGAGAAAAAGAAAAGGTGTGTAATCTGTGCAACTTAGTTCAATAATCCACTAACCTCTTCCATGTTTGTTTTCCTGCTTTCCTGACTTTGTAATGGTTTGTATGAATTTTCCAAATTGCACCTTATTACACCTGCTGTTAATAGCAGTTTCCTGTAGCTACATGTTTTATTTGCCAAGCTTTTTTAATACTACAAAATGTCATCCCCATGAAAACAGACTTGAACAAAGCTCAACATAACTGCTTGAAAGTGCTGATGAATTAGAATACCTACTGATCAGCAGAAAACATGTTTGTTTGTTATGTCATTATTGATCCTGACCCTCTATAGTCAAATCTGATTAATTGTAACCATTTTAAACTAAAGGTAGATATTCAGCTCGGAATAAAAGATTTCCCCTTGGATACCAAAACAAACAGAATGTTGCGTTTTGCTAGGATATACAATTCAAAGTTGGAATATAAGGTGGCATGATAGAGGGGAATTTGTTTCAAACTAGCAGATGACAAATTCAATTCTATTCTCTTTTTAACAAAACAAACTGCCCACTTTACAGTAGCGATCATTCCAGTCTAAGTGCTTTGTGTGCTTTCATCCCACTTCACAGTTGTGAACTTAAACAGGCAACCAGAAATGCTGGCTGGATACCAGTACCTACTGCTGCATAAAACTGTTGTACGGGTATTGCAAACTGGTGATGAAATTTGCTGGACAAGTTTCTTTAGTTGACAGGGTTGTAATTATTTTCTACCAAGGTCTATCATGTGAATGGGAATTAATTTTTTAAAAGGCTTTTAATCTAAGCTTCAAAGTTATCATGGAGTCAGGTAGAGATAAACATAGCTCAGTTTAAGAGAATAGTTAGGAAGTAACATGTCATTTATTATTAGAAGCAGGTGTGGTATCTCTTGAATGCTCAGGGTTTTTTTTTCTGGGTGCTAGGCGTCAGCATGCTGACATGTCTAGTTTATAGCAATGAAAGTGCTTCTTCATCTCAGTTCACTAACTTTCAGGCTGTTATGGAATCCTGCCAAAGTTTAGTGCATACTGACAGATTCAATCTATCTCAGAAGTAACCTCATTTTAGCCTTATTGCTGTCTGCACCACTAGATTGATGAAATGAAAAAGAGGAACTCTTCTATAGACTTGCAAACAGAGGAGGATGTCATTTATCACCTCTACTGCTGATTTTTACACCCTATTCTTACATAACTGCGTACAAAAAAAAATTCAAGTACACTGTACAGTTCTTTTTTTACAAAATTGCTGCTGCAGTTGAAAGTTTCTGCCGTTTACCTAACCACAGACTGGACAAAACAATAAAAAAAAAATCATCATTATTTTCCTAGAATTTATAAGAAAGAGCAATACTAGAAATTTACTAGGGAAAAGCTGAGTGAGAAATAGCCAGGAGAGCTGGCCTGAACTAGCCAAAGGGATATTGCCTACCATAGAATATCGTGACCAGTATATAAACTGGGGGGCAATTGGCTGAGAGGGGCAGATCACTGCTTGGAGGCTGGCTGGGCATCAGTCTGTGGGTGGTGAGCATTGTGCATCACTTGCCTATTCTTGGGTTTTATTTCTCTCCCTTCCTTTTCATTACTATTGTTATTATTACTACTGTATTTCAGTTATTAATCTGTTCTTATCTCAACCCATGAGTTTTCTTCAATTCTCATCCCCATCCCACTGAGAGGGTGGGGAGGAGTGAGTGAGCAGCTGTGTGGTGCTTAGTTGCTGGCTGGGGTTAAACCACACCAGGTTCCAAACACAGCAGAAATATAGGAATTGCAGAGACTACACTTAATCCAGGGACTTGCCAGTGGTCAGATCCTTGAGAGGCAGAAGAAGGATCCTGCAGAAGTTCGTATCAATATGCTGATGTGGAAAAGAAAAACAAAAGCAAAAACAAAGCAGAGGTTCATATCAGATATCTGCTGATATCTGCCTCTTATGCTGGGGAGCTCCTAATGTTTGCTAGTTAGTTAAGGACATATCATGAGTTTAAATATCCTGCCAAAACTTTATCAACGCAAATCTGAATATTCTACACTCCCATGTATATATATTCAGTTTCCCTATATCATTAATGATCAGACATTACATTTATTATAGCCTTTCAGTGTGATCCCCTAATTCTTTTGCACACAGTATTGTGTTTGCTTCTGGTTTACCACCTGTAAATTTAATATATCTCCTCTTATCCTGTCCTCTGGGAAGCTCTTAAAATAAAAATGTAAGAGTTATTGCTGCCTCCTACATTATTGGCCCTTGAAAGTAATAGTTCCACAATATCATAATGGTTTTGACCAGTATGAGCCAGCACCTATGAACAGTTTTCTCCCAGGAGTATGACTTGCAGTGATGGTATTTCCTGCAAGGACAGCATTCAAGATTTTTTGGGTTATTTGCAGAGCTTCTAAATAATAAAATTACATGACACACTCTGAACTGTTTATCAGACATAGTAAGAGACAGAAACGTAAGCCAAAGAAAAGAAAACAGATGAGAAATCTGTCTGGCTAATATATTAAGGAATAATACAACCCAGGATACTAGATGATCTTTCAAAGTCCCTTCCAACCCTTAACGTTGTGTGATTCTGTGTGATAATACAAAGACTAATAGAAAAGCAAGATGTTCTCCATGCAGTTTTCTCTCTCTGCTCCCCTTGGGAAAGTTGCAGAGTCTCTTCTCTCATCCTCCCTATTACTACCTCTAGTTGTGAAAATAGTACCTCCTAGTCAAGGCATCTGAAGCCCCTAAACCCAGTGGTGAGATGGCAATGCCTTCTAAGTATAGTTTTCTTCCCCAGACCTCTACTTGTACACAGATACTAGATTTACAGTTCACTTTTTCAGGGATATATAATAGCAAAATGACAAGTGATTCTGTCTTCCATCAGGAGACGTGTGTCTCAGTATTTTCCTGCATACCATTTGACCACTTTAAGGTACTATCTGGGTTAGGTCAAGGTACTATGATGCATCCAGAATCCTTCCTCTCCCCTCCTCTGGCTTCTCACTAGTAAAGATACCATACTCCTAGTGTCACCACCAGTCATTTAAATTTTGCTTCTATTCCTGATCTCTTCTGTTTTTCAGAGTTTTTCAAATTCTTGAAATCTCAGGTTTCTTGGGGTTCTTCTTGCAGTCAAAATACTGCTTTGTGATTCATGGAGAACTCAGAAAAAATGCTTTAGTAGAAAAAAAAAAAGGACAATTCATTCAGCTAAGCTTCCACACAAATAAATGATCATCGAACACTAAAGCCACTTTGCTGACAGTGTGTGGAGTATTATGACTGGCCACAACAGTGCTGTGTTGTTTTCTCTCAGAATAGCATTATAAGGTAAGGCAACGTTACAGAGAAGACAGATAAGTTCTTGTATGTATTGATAATAGAGAAATTAAAATACCAAGTATATTTCATGTTGTGTATGTACATTTTCTCAGTTGTCACAACATTCAAAATTCATGGATGCTGTGTGTAAAACACTGGATGCCACTAACAAGTATTATACCAGAAAATGTTCACTGGAGTTTCATTTGAAAATTGGTGTTATCCAGCAGGAAGGGGTACCAATATGAAAGTACGAAGGTTGCAAGTAAAATTAATATGCATACGTATGTTTTCTATTCACAGTGAGACCCCTTTATATTATACTTGCCATGTTTAAGAGATTTAGTGCATGTGTTTTACCCAATAGCTTCCTCAACACTGCATGAGACCATCAGACACTGCAGTACAAATGAAATATGGACACTGTATTATATTCGTCAGGATCCCATGAAAAGCTAATTGCTAGAAGCAAATAAAGCTGTTTAAAAGAGGAGACAGATTCTGCTCGACACAGATCAATAGTGTCCCATTGGTTTCAACAGGAGCAGACCCAAACCATTTTGTGCAGCAGATTATCTTCCTGATCGGCTTCTGCCAATCTTGGCTTTCATTAAATTAATGGCAAGAACTCAGCTGGGAGGAAATGCAAAGCCTCAGGTGGCTGGTCAGCTCAGTAGGAACTTAGGAAAACAAAACAGTCCCTATCTGAAAGCAGTAGGTTGTTGGTTTGTAAATGTAACCCTCACCAGGTGAAATTCTACCCTCTTGGATATTGCCTGCTGTGTCTTGAGCCCTTTACATTAAAGTTCCCAGGCACACATCCACATAGCTCTCCTTTTGGTAGATTTTTAATGCTAATTAACAGCTTTTTCTTCTTCTTCTTCAGTGTCTTTTTAATCCAAATAAGAGAATCTCCACCCCCCAAAAAATATTAATACTTTATACTTGCACATGTTTGCATTATTGTCATAGGTCAGCTTGTTACCTTGGTGATGGAGAATCTGGGTTTTTTCCATAAATGTTACTCCGTTCTCCAGAGAGGGATGGTAAATGCATGATGTAAATAGCTTCCTAATTCCACCTTTTCTCTAAAATTATATATTTAAAATAGAAATAATTCAAAGTATTCTGAAGATATCTAGTTTTTTTCAATCTGTCCACGTATAGAACATGTTACTAGTATGTGAATAAACCCAATATTAATTAAAATCAATTCTATCGATTAATATCTACTTTATATGAGATTTCACAGCTTCAGTAAGAAAGACCCACTACTAAGCATTCAGGTTTGACTCCAAGCCCCCGCTCATCTTCTTCCTCTTACACCAAAATACAGCAAATCTACAAAGCCAGAAGTCACAGGCAGAGTTATTCTTAGCACAGTCACATGACTGGAATTTGGAGAAAAAATAGCACAGTTATTGAAAATCCTTACTGTGAATGCATCATGGGAGAGAACCATGTAACAGTTCTCATTCTGTGGCACAGCTAAGAAAATGCAGAAACCAAATTTAACACAGGACATGACCAAGCCTGACAGAGACCTGTTATAAAGCTGCTGAAATTGTGTCACTTTTTAAAAAAACCCCAACATAATATATAATATTAATACTATTAGTATGTAAGAAAGCCTGCTGTAGGGAAAAAATACATCTACTTTGTAGATCATCAAATATTCAGTTGGCACTCATTTTAATATAGTCTTTTAGATCACAGAGGAGTAAAACCTGAGAACATTACACTGTCAGTATCTCAGGAAACAGATAAAAATTACAGTAGACTGATCACTGTAATATAGGTGATAAGAGGAGACAACCCCACACTCCTTTGCTTTGTAGACAGAGTGAGGTCAACACATATCAGACTCTATAAATCAAAACTACAGGCGCTTGCTCCGTGCCATTTTGTGCTGTATTTTTTTCTTCATCACAGAAAACATTGAAAGCATAACTGTTAGTTTCATAAATCCACGCATAGGTTTGAATTCTTAAATAAGGACGTGGAAAGTGTTTTTCCAAATCAGACACTCTTCAACCCTGCGAAAATCAACGATGCATAAGAGTCAAATAAAATCACTGCTGGAAACTAACTTGCATTTTTGTCCTAGATAGTCTACAGATTTATACTGCAGTGGTTATAAGCCAATTGGTTACATGAGGAAAAGGGAGGAACCAACACAGACAAATGTAGAAATCAATTGTTCTGTCCATTCTGGCTCTGTGCCTATTGAGCTTTCAGATACACAAAT
This sequence comes from Actenoides lindsayi, assembly GCA_025331215.1. NCBI lineage: Eukaryota > Metazoa > Chordata > Aves > Coraciiformes > Alcedinidae > Actenoides > Actenoides lindsayi. The sequence goes on along the minus strand of WTSP01007458.1, from coordinate 40,329 downwards.
TCTTAGTGTGTCTTCAACAATCAAAATCTCTAAAGATCCTCTATTTTTTCTTTTCTCCCTTGGTTGTTCTAAGCAGAGAAAAGATGGAAGTAATTCAAACTGGCAGCTGCAGGCAAATTTGGTGGTAAAAATAGGAACTAAGAGCTTGGAGCTGTTTCACAAGATCATTTCTCTAGCAGTGAGGTTTCTGTTTAGACAGAGAAAACTAGAGCTTTTAATTCAGTAGATGAGTTCTGGAAGTAATAATTCTAACAAGTGAGGTTGTTCATAAAGGCTATCCAATGTCCAGCACTAATATAAAATCTCTTTGTCTTGCAACACCCAAAAGTTGGAGAACTTACAAATTAATCCATTGGCCCCCAGTCCAAAGGCTGGCCTTTGAGTTTTCTCCTACCCAGGAGGAGAAATTACAGCAGATGAGAACTCGGTAGCGGAGCCAATTGAAACATTCCAAAAAATTCAATACGTTAATGAAAAAAAGTGATGTTTTGTGAACACTTTTTTATCATCTCTGCTGAGCAGAAGAGGCAGGACACTAGGGACAATTCCATGACATTCATCTAACTCTGCAAAACCCACCAAGGCCCAGAAGACATGCACTGAAAGGGGCCCTTTGTACACGCCACACTAAGCAACAGACTCGGGCAGCTCAAGTATGAATGCATTCCTGGGTGCACACCACAGAGCCCCAAGGAGAAGGTAACTGCAAAGCAGAAGCAGAGGGACGCATCCAGGCACAGACATACATACGCTAGTACTGGACATACAACAGTCTGTGAGCAGCTGGATGCTTTTGTTCTGTGGGATACAGACACAGCTGTGCATGGCAGGCAGAGGAAACAGTGAGCTCCCCATCCTTCTCTGTCCCCTCCTTGCATTGGTACAAGGCTGAGCAACAGGGCTCTTTGCCAGCTCCCCAGTTACTGACCTTGGGGCAGAGTCAGCAGCAGGGAAAAAAAGGGAACTATTTAGAGAGCGAGTAGAGGGATGAGTTGACCCCTGCTCTTCCCTGCCATCTGACAGCCATACAGCACGGGGGGTGGCTGCAGTTCTTGCAGGAGGTGGAAGCTGTCCACCTGCCCTGTCACTGAGCAGAGCACAGCCCATCCTGAGCGCCAGGGTCAGCACAGCCTGGCTGTTGGTGCTGCTTAAGGTAGCGAGCAAGTTTTTTAGGTACCTCCAGTGCACTGAAACTGAGAACTCACTGAGAAGCAGAATCCTGTGATGCCCAATACTGCAAGGGAGCATATTTATGCTGCTGTGCAACTGTTTCTTCTTTTAAGAAAATGGCAAGGAAAACACTCTCACCTTTAAATGAATACATGCCTACTGCATTTGTTTATAATAAAGATATTGTTATGCTGGTAAAACTGTTGTTAAGGAAGACCCATGATATGTGGTACAAAACTTGTTTTCAGTTCTGAGGAATAAAGAGCTAACGACAATTATGTATCTGTCACAAAATGGATAAAGAAGATGAATCTCAGCAGACCAAGCAGGTGCAGACAGGGTAGATGGGCTTAATCAGTGCAGAGATCTGAGGAACTCTCACTACTGTCTGTTGATAAAAAATAAGGCTGAACCTGGAAAAAAAGTGTGTATATCTAATGGAATTCATTCAGCCACAGGGTTTGGGGAATCACTATAGAAAAGGCATGTAATTAATTATGCTTTAATCCTTGACCTATTTTATGTCTGTACACCACAAATGCTTATGTACGTGCTAAACCTAGAAGTTAAAGTAATGCTGTGTCAGCTTGCAGGGTGAAAAACACTACGGTTCCGTTCCCTCCACAGAAGTGTGTCTAATTAGCTCCTGAGGCTGAAGAAAATAGGAAGGTTAAACTGTGATCTGTTCTTATTATTCAGTGTTCAGGCTTCTTTGGATTAGAAATGTTCAAGGTTTACACCAAAAAAGAAAATAATTAACCATCTACAGGCCTATCTACAAAGTAATTCAGGGTTTCCTCCAGTACTGCCTTGGTATTTCCTCGGTGCAGAAGTCTGAAAACTGAAACTGCTGCTGGACAATCTGACTTAAGACCAAAGAAATGTCACTTTAAATACTAATCCTGAAGTCAGAGCACAATAAAATGTTTTAATAGTTCTTTAAGCAAGTCTTCTAGCTAATGGAGTTAGATAATTCCTTAAGAGGCTGAGCAACACTCCAGCTCTGTCTCAGAACAAGGCACAGCGGGCCTATTTCTGCTCCCCTCTGTGTCATCTTGAACCAAATATTGCAAAGGGTACATTCCCCATCCCAATAAAATAATGAACTTTATCCATTGTTCATGGCATGTTTTGATTATCAACCAGCTCCACTAAAGAAATCCCAATAGCCACCCAGCCACATGTCAGAGATTGTAAGATACTTTGTGCCTTATGAACAGAGAATGAAGGACAGTAAGCTCAGCACAAGCCTGCCTGTAACAGAAAACCCAGAGAGCAATATTCCACATTAACTCTCTGATAAAACTGGAAATGGGAATAGAAGACATTTTTACCTTATCCCTGATTTACTACTGTCTAACAGTGCTGTATCTATTATTTTCTGTAATTTGTAAACTATCTTATATTAAATTTACTGAAATATACTTATAACTCAATTTTCAAGGAAAATTTGGACCCAATTTTACGTCTCTTTTGCCATCTTCCCGAAACCAAGAGAAGACCATTAATAATAAATATCTAATAATGATATGCTGATGAAACTTAGGGATAATGAGGAATGTATCATGAGAGAAAGGACAGCAACTAAAATTTAGACTGCTTTAAAACTCAGTTGTCCTTATCTAGCCTAAGAAGTAACACCAGGTTAAGTAAAACAGTGCCAGTTAACACAACTTCTAATACGAACTTTCAGCTATTTGGATATACTACTAGTATTAAGTCTTCTAATGTTAGCATTTAATATATTGCCAGGCAAATGCATCTTTACATTCTGCAGCTTTTTTTTTCCCCTATCATTTCTACAATGCTGTATCTCTATATAACCACATCCAGCATAAAGCTGTAAACCTAACAATGATCATATTTATAAGGGTAGAAAAAAACATTTTACAGAGAATCAATGAATGCCAAGGGTCAAGTCTTGGTGTATTTTATATTTCAAAACTCTTTAAGGTATAGTTTTTCACTCCAAAAGAAATTTGCCCTTTGTTTTATATTTATTCACACAATGCAGTTCACAAAGGCTCGGTTATGATGTCGTTTGCAGAGCTCATACTGAATTTAGCAGGGACCTTGCAATCTAAGCAGCACATTACTTTCTGAAAATGTGGAAAAAGCAATAAATTTGGAATTAAAAATGCAAATGTTCTTAAATAAAATGTGATAACAAAGTTCACTTCAAATAAAAAAGTTCTTGTATAGTCCTATGACTGATATCAAGTTCATAATCCACAAGAAATTGGAGTTTTAAATGGAGAGATAAAACAACAACCAAAGCCTTTTTTTCAATGTTTCAAAGCCACAATTTCATTTTAACACGTACGTTTCCTACTCCTTTCTTGGTACGCATTTCATATACCCACATTTGATTGAGGTGTGTAGTAAACAAACTACAAACGGTGCCTAAAGGAGGGTAACTGGATCTGCCACCTTAGCTGACTCTTACAGATTTAACAAAAATGTTATTTTAGTTACTGCTCTGACAGTTCTCACATCAGTCTTAAAAGGAGAGAGAGCGAGCGAGCAAGAAAGAAAGAAGACAGGGAGACAGCAAATATTTAGCAGACTTTTTGGAGGAAAGTGCACTACACAGGAAAGTGTACTCCAAGAAATAAGACAGCCACAGAGTCCCCCTCTAGCATATGTGGAAGGGGTACCCACAGGAACAGACCCTCAAAGCCAAGCCCAGAAGTTGTGAGTCCTGGCAACAGCACTCCTTGTGACTGCTGCTAAATTCTCTGCCCTCCAGAACCTCCATTACAAGCTCACGTGCACACGCATTTACAGATTCCACTGGAGGAAATTAAGGTTGTAACACATGTCATTTTAAAAACAGATCTGGAAATAGTTCCATGTTGACACTGAAATCTAATCATTGCAACTGCTTCAAGGCAGAGTCTTCTGGGGTTTGGTCTGCGTTGAGTTTTGGTGTGGTTTGGGTTTTTTGGTGTTTGTTTTGGTTTTTAGTTTTGTTGTTTCAGGGGAGGGGGCCGTGGTGGAGGGCTAGCAGGGGTGATCAGAGCTTGCTTTCTTCAGCTTCTGGGGACTGAAATGACAAACCAGAGAGAGGAACTAGAGGAGGAAGTCAGCAGAGGAACTTGGAGGAGATGGTGGCGGTCATAATAAGGACAGCAGATGAAAGGAAGGCAAGGTCAGGAAGAAAGTCCTACTATACAAAGACTGTGAGGAATAAACCAAAAGCAGAAAAGTAGCATAAATTATCCACATTGAATGACGTGATAGCTCTAGGCTGAAGATACTATGTCATGATTTTCAGGGAATTATAATGATAAATATTTTGTTGCAGAGATGCACAAAATCTGTAGAAGTGTTGGGAATAATTCTACCAGCTACACTGCAGTCATTAAAACAGTATTTACTGTTGCATATAATCCCCACAATGCAGAAGAGGTGATGTAATTTGATTTTACAGAAACATTTAATCTGAGGACTAGAAGCATCTGCCTAGAGTTGAAAATGTGCAACGCATTTCTAATCAACCTTCCAGATAAAACCAAATTGCACAGCACTGGAAGGCTCTGAAATCTATTTACACAAAAGGAGCAACACTAACAATAGTGAGTAATTGGCTAATCATGATGAAGGTGATGTCATTGGGAATAAAGAAAAGGTTTAGGCATGTATTATTTATTACCCCTTTACAAATAGGTTATGAATAGCTAAGAGATCCTTACTCTCAGTCCTAGGCACGTCACAGACATTGACAGTTGTGCTAGACTTGGTCATAAGCAATGCACTGTTATAAATTATGCATGGATTTCTAGGACTCTCTGATGGCACTTTACTAAAATTCTGCTGGGTCTATTATTGACCTATTGCACATAATTCATAAAATGTTAATGCAACATTTAATAAATGTTTATTTTGACTTTTCAGTTACGGTCCTTATTCTCTACTTGATGGTTAAATCAATGGGTGAATAAAATTAATGGAAATTATTATTGCAGAAAAGCACATTTTTACAAAGCATCATTTTTCAAGAAAAGCATTTGTATTATGTAAAAGTGTTGACTTTTTATAAAGACTGGAAATCGAGATTAAAATTACTTCAAATTGCAAAGTGCCTTATGCTACAAATTTACTTTATTGGCTTATTTTATGTGCCAAATTCTCTGGTTGGCCACCTTGTCTATTGATGCACTACAGTGAGAGATAGCTATAAAATGCACCACCCCTTTGAGACAGGAAAAATACTGAATCTGAAATGGTGCCATAGGAAAAGAAGTTCTGGAGTCTTTAATTATTATTCTCCCTTACAGGCACAGATCTGTTTCCAGATTGATCATTTATAGTCCACCTGTTTCTTACCTTCTTAGTTTTACAAGAACTCTGACGATTTTACATGACCTAAAATCTGATCCTTTGTCCGCACATATGTTGCAAAAGGATGATTTACAACATGCTGAAATTTCATCTGTTTCCCATAGACCCTTGCTATATGTGTCCTTGTCTCCCTTCCACATACTGTCTCCTGCACTGAATATTTAAAGTTATTGTGCCCTTTAAACAATTAATTGGTGACCTACTGTGAAGAAAGTAAGAATCACTGTTTAAACATTTACCCAAAACCTGACTTGAAATAAAAGGTTTCTATTTCATTTTCAATATTCTGAAAAACTTAAACAAAGAAAATATTGAGAACTCTTCTAGTCACTGTTTACAAATGATCTCTTCCTCGTCACCTTTCTTCCCACAGGGTCCCTTGCTGGATATCTACATAGACCTTTTGCATTTCCACTGTCCTAGCCTATTGGAGGGGACACAACGGTTGATCTCATCCTTGCGTTAGTTGTGCTCTGCTGAATTCCACTATGGTGAAAAACAACAGTTAAACACCTCTTAAGAAATTCTAACAGTGTTGTTCACTCTTCCAGGACCAAAGGAATCAGCCTCATTCATGGTAAAATAATAATCAGGAAAAATTTCTGAATTTCTTAGCCATTTCTTTTCTTTCTACAGACTAGAGGGCTGCATTCCTCTTTCTTTCAGTTTACCAATATATTTCTCTTCTGTGCAAAAGACCTCAGAATAGGCAAAACTTCCAGGTGAAATGTTTTTGATGTTTTCCTAATCTAACTATTTCAGATTAAAAAGTATGTAGAAAAGCCCAATCCCTCCCAGCTGGCTTTAAAATGACCAGCCAAGTCATTGCGTATTTGTGCAATCACCCTTTCAGTCTAAACAACCCACCTCCAAAGTGCTAGATAAGGAATTCCTTTCCAAAGGTACAGCCTAATGAATGTTCTGGGCAAGCCTGGTGCATTTTCTGCTATCAACTATTTGGCAACTCACTATTTACACAGTTTAGTCTGGTTTCTGCTTGGAGACAATACCTACTATAGTTAGATTACATACTCTGTAAATAGAAACAAAATTCCCCAAGGGGACCGAGGCAGCACCAACATTTTGCTTTTAATTATTGACTAAATTAATCAGTTCCTACTGCGTGGGATTTAATTTGTTTTATATTAATCCCCTTAATAATTCACTCTTCCTCACACAGACAGTTCACAATGACCATGCACAAACCTGTTGTATAAAGTGAAATAATGCCTTAAGACTAATAACTGATAAGGTATCACGCAGAGTATTATCAGCTGGCAGCCTGGCAGTTTCACTAATCTACATAGTACACAGATCTTTATTACCTTTGCTTCTTGGAGTTTCCATCCAAAAACTGATTAGGCCTATGAGCATGGCATACCTGAGAGTCTTAACTCATTTACAGCTGATGAAATAGTATTCCCTGTTTTCCAAGTTTCTTCTCTTTGCGGGGAAACTGATTTAAGCCTGTTCCGGTGAGTAACTCCTTAAACATGTTCCTGCTCTTATACTAAGGCTCACATTTCTTAAAATAATCCAGCCTCTCCTCTGCTGAACATAGCCCATGAGTGTTACAAAAAAAAAAACCATCTCACCTTTCAAAGTGGCTCACCTATACCTCAAGATATTTTGCTATATATCTAGGAGAAAGTGGGCCAAGTGTTAGGACTGTTAAGTGCCTGAGTAATTCTGAAAAAGAACTCAACCACCTAGGTTTTTCAAGACAAGGCAATGACACCTATGGGAGTTTTCAAATATTCCTGGAAGTCTATTTCAGTTTATTTCTATGAGGGATTAAAGAGCCTACTTACATATTTTTGTCTCTAAGTATATTGCAAATCTGGCCAATAAGCCACGCAGCCTAAATTCCTTAATGTTTTTGATCCAGAGCCATAATTTCTCTCTTAGCCTTGGACTGGTTGATCTCTATTCCCGTGACTTTCTTACCAAATAATGACATACAGAATATCATTTTAAAAACCCCATCTCACTTAAAGCAATAAGGTGTTCTCATTGCTGTACCTCAACCCGCATTTGCAACAACTTCCTACTGATAACACTGCAGACACTTCCTTTCTTTTATCTTTAAAAATATCATGAATGAAAACAGATGGGGCTTAGTTTTATTTGCAAGAGATAAATAAGTTTCTGCAAAAATGAAGTTGAGAACATACACCCTTCACCATGTTTTTATTTATATGTTTACAAAGAATACAATATTGTGAGCTTTCTAAACTTAGGAGGTGACCATGGAACACTTTGCAGGAGAGTCAAATGATTACTTGAAGAGAAAAATTTTTTTTTCTATGTGTTATTAGGTTTTGATACACTTGAAATACTGAAGAAATACCAACACAGCATAGAGTCAGAAGAGCCAGAATGCATTTCTGGGGTTTATTTCTAGCACATGGTGAAAGTTCACCATCTAGCTCAGAAAAGACATTTAGCTATTTCTGATTGTTTAACATCGGCTTGTCGCTGCCTATAAATAAGGTAGGTTATGCCCAGAAGTAGTTGAACAAAGTGCTTCTCCATACTTCTATTGTGTCATTGCATGGGATCATGGGAAGCCCCCTCCATTTTTGCTTTTCTTTTCAAATCTTCCTGTAACTAAAAATACCTTAAACCAAAATAATAGTTGCAGACAGGTTTTCAGAGCTATTTCAAAAATGAGGCTTTTCTTGGTCAGTTACTGATGTTATTTTGTCTAGCAGTGTGTTTTTCCATTTTCCTACCCTTGTTTAAATTAAATTGCATTAAAAAAAATATA
>WTSP01007458.1:18968-31617 GCA_025331215.1 Actenoides lindsayi | reverse complement strand
CAGAAACATCTACTTAACCCTAATCTTTTAAACTTTTAAAGTGATTGTACACATTCCAATTAAACTCAATATAAATATAAATAAAACTCAGACTTTGTCACAGACTGCACTAGTTCCCATTTCATAAGCATGCACTTCTAAAAATCAGTACATGAAACTGTCCAGAGAAATCCTTTGGGCCTGAGATGCTATCTTACAGAGTTGTTTCTCTTACCTATGAGTTTCTCCTCCCACTTGGTAGCATGACCAGATTCATCATTACAGATAAGCCCTCTGGCAAAGACCTAATATTGAGCTTTGAATAAAACCTACATTCTCCCACAAGGCCCAAGACCCAAGATCTATTTTAGTAAGTTACTATCTACACAAACACTACAGCGAGCATTCCTTGTGATTTTTGCCACTGATAGCAAACCATGCATCCCTCACAGGTGCTGCAGTTACACAGAAGTAAGTGGAACAGCATCTCTAGAAACAAGCCAGTCATCAGGCTTCATCGCACTCTCCCTCTCTAGTCTGAAAGTATGAAATTGTCTGTGATGTAAAAGAATAGCTATTTTAGCCAGCTGCATGCTTAGAAGGTATTGGAGAAGGCAGGGGGACATTTAAGTCATTCAGAAAAGTAATGGGGCAGTGTAGAGTTATAAGATCAAAAGCAATTAAAGGGGTTTTAGCTCAAATGGCTCTCAGTGAAAGAGTTAACTCTGTTCACATTGGCAAATTTTAGGGCTATTCAATCTCTGGATGGGCACTGAGCACTTAAGACCTCTTAGTCATGATTTCAGTTCTATGGTGCAGACTCAGTCGTTAGTCCTCAGATGATTCACGGGTGGGACTTTTATGGCCACAGGAGGAGGAGAAAGTATGCAAAGCTGTGAACGTTTATATCCTGGATCATAGCTCCATGGGAAGAAAAAGGGCACAAGATACTCCAGAGGCGTGGTACCAAAGGATGTAAATGCCTCTGATCTTACTGTGACTGCCTTACTATAGCAAAGGCCTCAGCTTTGAAAACCACCTGTGAAGAATTCAAAATGGACTTAACTCCTGGTAATGTAACTAAATTATTTTATTTTTAGTTATGCAGTAAAACTTTGTTGTGAAGAATTCTAATTCTTGTTAGGAAGTTTTGCAGTGTGACAGCTTGGTTAGCACAGAAAAAGAAGGGGAATTGCAGGCAAGTAAGTTAACTGACCTGCTTTTCCTAAAAAGCTAGGAGGGTAAATAGTTAATAGCTTTGATTTTTACGTTCATTCAGTTTTATTGTCAACTTATTCATGTCACTAGTGTACCTAACAGGCATAATTCAGTTACCTGGTCATGATTAATTTTCAAACCCAGGAAAAACCACAAATTTCCATCTTTTAAATCAGAATAATAAATATTAAATATAAAGTTAAAAAAATATTTATCAGATGGAAGCCAAGACAAAGAAATGGGCAAGCCAAGAAATATGTCAAAATCTGAGCCAAAGTTAAAGTTTATACTGCATAGAAGGCCACCCAAATCTGTTTTCAACCCCACTCATGAAGCAACAGGTTGAAACAGCCCTTAAAGTCATACAAAACATGACAGGACATTACCTGGGAGTCAGAAGGGAAAGTCACAATATGATTCAAAGCCATAGTGACAGTCAGTATTTAACAGCGTTTGCTTTCCCTCATAAAGTATAGACTGAAAAGTTGTGAGCAAAATCTCTCTGTCAAGAATGAAACACTGATTATTGGCAATAAATTAGAGCGTTGCCCAAGCCCCGCCTCCATTGCCTACATAACCTATGTATCACACATTGCCATTCCTTTTCTGCCCATATGCATACCTTGGCCTACAGACTTCTCTTTTTCACTGTTTGACAGTGATCTTCAAAGGACTCCAGTTTCTCAGCAGCATGTATGAAGGGATTTGACCTCCTGGCACAAGCCACAGCAAAATAAACTCAAAAGCTCAGAAACTGAACTTTGAAACGATCAACATCCAAGCGCAAGTATGAAGCCAAACAGTCAGCTCTCAGCAGTGTCCATAAAGGACTACAGACAGTGACACCCAGAAAGGAATGAAATTAAGGTAATGGTTTTCTAACCCTGATAAAAGAGTGACCTATCAATTAAGAAAAGTCCAGGACAGGTTGCACAAAACTAACAAGCTTAGGTTCAGAGGTCCCAATCAGAATTTCTGCAGGTATAGAGTGATACAGCACTTCAGAGGCATTGAAATGTTTGGGTTACAGTTTTGTATTTGTTTGGTCTTTTAAAATCTCATCAATAACATTCGATGACTATCAGGCAAATACACAACCCTCTGCTGTATGCTCTCTTGATATTTCATTAAAGCAATTTTGTACAGGTTTCCTAACTTCCATGGACATTTTAAAATGCTTTTTATAATCCAGCCTTATGTATGAGAACGGAGTTTTAAATTTCGACCCCTAAATTACCATCCTTGCAATCTCACCTAATAAAGTCAAGCAGCATGACGTGTCCACCTTTGACAGTACACCTTAATTTGAACTTGACTTCCAAAGTCTGCTTTTGGACAGGCAGAAGCAGAAGAGGCAACTCAGGAACTGAATATTTTTCAAGCTATGGCCCAGCATCTTATCAAAGAATAATTAATGAACCAAAAATTACATCAAGAAAAATAAATTATTTTCAAAAAGCTTTAAGGAGCCAAACTCATCCTGAAAGGATTCATCCAGGATAGCAATAGAATCCTGCAGGAACATCATATGTGTCCAGATACAGCTGTACCCAGTTTAAGGAAGATACAGAAAGTCCTGTTAGAACTAATTTAAAGTAGTGCATAATGTCAAGCAGATGAAAATTCAGTTTCCATGCTACAGGCAAGCCTTAGAGGAGATAACCACACTATTCTCTGTGCTCAACACAAACTTGATTTCCTCCCAATATTTGTTGTCATCGTGAAATCTACAAACTGAAGGTAAAGCCTGAACAAGTTTGATAACAGAAATCTCAAGGACATTTCAGCCAAATACAGACAAGGTCAGAGCCAGTCAAACCAAACTTGTGTTGTCAAAGCCTGAGTTCAAAGCATATTGATCCTAAAAATCTAGGACTTCTACAAGCTGTTGATGTGAATTCAGGCAATAACGTACACCTTATCAGAAGCTTGCTTTTGAAGATTCCAGCCTGCGCTCTGCTTCTGCTCGTTAGTTGGGACAGGGGAAACATGTTCTGAATGGCAACTGTGTTACACAAAAGGTCAGGCTAGGAGAATGGAGGAAGACTAATTCTGCTGTGTCCACTAAAGGAAAACAAAATGTGCTAATTGATTTTGCCAGAAGACAGAAGCAGGTGTTCTCTTCAGGGCTTTAACAAAGACCTAAAGGCTCTTTGGGTGATGCGTGGTGTGATTTCCACTGGCAACAAATTATCAGGCTACGCAAGGGGCTGCAAAAAGAATACTCAGTCCTCACTGTTATAGTACCTGCAGAAAATAGATGAACACGCTCTAAATACAAAATTATTAGCTACATTATGGTTTGGGGGTTTTTTATGGTGTTGCCCATTACGGTATCTGAATGCTTGAGAAAAATAGAATTTATCTTCACATTTCTTCTGTCAGGAAGAGGGAAGAGGCCTAAAGTTTGAAAGGCAGCAGGACTTAGCCCAATTTAGAGATTGGCAAGCAAAACATTTACAGGAATGCTACCCAGAGATGAGTAGCATCTGGTTTTTTTCAGAGTACTTATCATTCTTATAGCTATTTCTGTGCCCAAGTCTCAGTTTCTGATGGATTTGGTAGCAGCTGTGTATGTTTAGCACTTTCTTTGAAACTCTGGCTTATAGTTAACAGGAGTAAGTTAAACTCGTCACGACAGAGAGAATTCTACACAGAAGCCAACTGCTTTAATCTAACAATACCCTTTTTATTCCTGTGAGCCTTTCCCTCATTCTCTGGGTGTCCTCCACATTCTGTGAAGCAACAACGAACTTCTGCAGCAAGAAATGAAGCCTAGTCCATATATAAAGATTGTAAATAATAAATTATAATTATAAATGCCAATCAAAATCTTCTTCCTTTATGTGTTTCATAATGATGCACAAAAATGAAAGGGTAAAGCATCTTTTCTTTGCAGCAGCTATCCTTCCACAGAGCCTTCCATACAGTATCTGAGTAAAGTAGAGCCTAACAAAAAAAGAAGTATAACTATATGATAAAATGTGAGACAGTATGAACAAATTCAAGTTAAGATGGTGATGTTTCATGAAATTTAAAAGCATAAAATGTATTTAATTATGTGGTAACACAGTGACATTGAATCATCCATCAGTGAGGCTTTTATCTTTAACAGCATAAATCTCTGTCTGAGCAAACAGACACCTAGAGCTGTCAAATATCTCTTAATTGAGACCAACTTTATAGTTCTAATTGTAAGGGAAAATTAGGATAATGTGTTTTAGCAATGACCTACTCATACACTTGCTGATAGTGTGTCAGGGCCTTGAGCGCACTCTCGCTTCTAAGAGTATAGCTGGCTATGCACGGCCAGACACTTACAAAAGCCACTGTGAACAAAAAGCTTTGTGGGAAGGCCTCAGCAACGGCTCCCCCTTTCCTTTGGGCACTGCTTTTAGCTGTGAATCTCACCACTCAACTCCACTTGGGTTACAACTCAGCTGTGTGGTACTCATGCCTGTGCCTGGCCACGTGGCCCATTGAGTAGGAACCCTGAGCCCGACTCATGGTTTGACCAACCTGACCAACACCATAATTTTGGACCTGCCCATCAATCTGGAACACCTCTGACTTTATTTTTGCCAGACCTGTCATGCTCTTTGAGAACTACTGGACTGCACCACACTGGGGAGGGCATGGCCCTGCTGGACAGGCAGGCAACCACTGCCGCAGTCCTCGCCCTTGTGCAACAGCCCAGCTTACTCCTGACAGAAAGCATCTCAGACACATTGTGGTTTGGTGCAGTCACAGGAAGGGACAAGACTTCTCTTCCCAGTCCAGCCAGTCTTTTTACCAAAACTGTCTTCCTGAGTGTTTATACTTCTCTGTCTTTCAATCCCTTTGTTTCAAGATCAAACATTGTCTAGGTGGAAGGAGAAAAACAGGAAGGGAGAGGGGCTCACTATGGTTTTGGACTGCCACACCTTCCAGCTCAAACTCTCTTGCCAAGACTCATCATGGGGAATGTGTAGCTTTCCCTCTGTAGTCGCTTGCCAGTGCACTCTTGGTTTCTCCCTTTAAGGTGTACTTAGGCAGTTCATGCAATGTTTGGAGCAATCAGGGAATTTGACATCACAGTAAAAGGCTATTAAACTGGAGAAAGCTTCTTCTCAGCATGTGAAGACAGAGCTTAGCCAAATTTGGGAAATCCAGGAAAAATACAAGAAACATCCAAGAAATCCATCAATATTTTGCAACAAAAATGTTTAGAAGATTTAGGAGTATGAGACCCATTAACTGCCATCCACAGCCATCTCTACTCTGGAGTCAGGGAAAGACCACATTTTATGAATAACAAGGACTCAGCCAAATTCTTACAAATAGAAAACAGCACGATGGTGAATCAGCCTCATTTCTTTATGAATACATTTTCATATATTCTGCGACTAACGGACTAGAACTATTTCTAACATAAGCTCATTTCTCATGGGTTTCTTTCATTCTCTACTGTTGTATCACTTCATTCTTATCTTTTCATGAATTTAAAGTGGGCTATCTGCATAAGACACGTTAGAGACACCTATTTTGTGGGAAAGATATTTAAGTCACCATCATCATTCCTTGCCCAGCAATCAACTGTTTGAGGCATTACAGTTTTGACCCCATTCTGACTACAGAACTGTATCCCAGGACAGAAAATATTTGCACCGTATTTCTTGGGATCAGTGATTTCTGCAAATGTTTTTTGTTAACAAATAAAATTGGATGCTTTCCTTATTTAGTTACATTACAGTTCTCATTGAAACCCTGGAGGAACCCTTGCTTCCCAGTGATTTTGACGGCAGCCACAGAAAATGAAGACAAGAGAATTCAACATATATTTTCTCACAATCCAGAAACTGAAGGGCATCCAGTGAAATCTCCCTGTACCAAATTTAAAACCACGTTACATAATAAACTGTCCAATTCATTGACACAGTAAGCTGTTGAGGCCAAAAGTCTGAACGCATTCAAAAAAGAACTGGACAAAAATCACAGGCGACAGGTCCACTAGAGGCTCTTAAACACAATGGACAAATAACAGCCTCTGGCTCAGAAAGTTTGCCCTGTTTTAAATGCCTTAAACTGGGAGGTTTCAAAGGAGTCTTGTTCTGCGCCTGCCCCGATTCTTGTTCTCCCTCTAAGCACCATCTATGAGCTACTATCAAAACAGGAGACAGAAAGCTAAATAGACCTTTTGTCTCAGCCTACATGACATGCTGCTTTGGAAGAAAAAAAAAATCTTTGAAAATGAGTGCATTTTTTGCATTTAGTGGCATATTTGAGTTATTTTAAAGTCTTTAGGGTCATGATTGAGGGTAATAAGAAAGGAAAACAAAAAAAAATAGTAAGTTTAATCAGTAAATATGTGTTATTTCTGTAAAATGGAATATATTGCTGTTGCTTTAAGAAAACAACAAAATTAAATGGCAAACACAGGATAGAAAAGACAGATCATGTCAATGCTAGATATGCATAAAACTGTCAGTTATCATTACACTTGTAACAGATGGTAAGACTGTTAAGCATTTTGTAGCAATAGTGAATTTACTGATCACAACAAAATGTAACGTTCCAGTTAGCCTTGTGCTCTTGTAATAGTAATAAACTCAATGCACTTTGTTTTCACGATCTCAAAGCTCTTTGAAGATGTTTTCTTCTCAAGCCCTTCCTCGCAGATATTTAAATAGCTCTTTATTAGTTTTAGAACAAGAGGCAGAAATGCTAAGGGAGAGGATTACATTTACAGGAGTTTATTCCTCATAAAGTGAAGACTACGTTCACAAAGTAAAGCTTCATTTCCAGGCCTTACTCCACTGAAAACACTGGAGCTGTTTACACAAGATTACCTGATCACACATGACAGTCTCACATTCTCCACAACCACTGCCACTCAAAAAGCACAGGCCAGGTCATCAGATGGTACAGATTTGCACAAACCCATGGAAATTGGTTGGATCTACGACAAACACAGAGGTAGAGGGTCTCCATTTTTGCATACGATGAAGTTATAGAAGAATTTCAAGTTACACTGTCATTTTCTGTTATGCTCTCTCTCATCAATATTTGCAGTGTCATGGGCATTTGAGGACCTAAGAGCTGTGTCAGTTTTTCTTTAACTACATATTAAAACATTACATGAATGATGAGGTTCCTATGTACTTCTGGCACATTTCTGCCTGGATAAAATAATAAACCAAATAAAAGTAAAGCTAACACTAGCAATAAATTAAATGACCATACGTGCTTTTCAAATTGTCTAAATCCTAAGCCCCTGACTTTTTGGCTTTCTTAACCAAAGGTCCCAGCTTTCAATAGCAGGTTTTCTTGATCTGCTACACCCCAAAGTTCTACCTGCAGGAGGAAGTGCTGGTCAAACTCATTTGAAAGCAGTGGAAGCACCAGGGGTGTCATGAGCTCCCCAGGATCAGCCACAACAGGGCCTGGCAGCCAGGCCTCATCCCATGTCCCCAGACGGGAGCAGGGCAGCTGGGGGGCACTGGGGTAGTCCCAACCCTGGGCACTGTTCTGGGGACAGGGATGGGACAAGGTTCAGCTGGGATGTGAGCCCACAGGTGGGCCTGGCTTGGCAGGGTCCATGTCTGGAAAAGGAAGAGCTGTAGGGAGCTAGAGACCAGCTCTGCTGCAGCATCACCCTGGAGGGCTGACAGGAGGTCCTGAACCATGGGGTTTGTGGAGGGGAACAGCCCCACTGGAGCTAGACAGGGACAGTCAGGGTTAACAGTGCCCTGGGGCCATGACACAGGAGGGAAAAGTCAGATACCAAGGGTCATGAGATCCTCAGTCTAACTCAACTCCTTGTTTAGAAGTGCTTGGGGTGAGCATCCCATCCCCTCTCTAATACAGTACATGTGCTGGCTTCAGACAGTACTTTTTCCAAAGAGCAGCCTGGCCTTAAAAATTATCATCTTGGTAGCAAAAGCATTGACCTCATCAGGAACTGAGCACTTCAGTGCAGTAAAACTCTTTCATGGTAAACCACTGATCATTCCACTTGTTGCCTGTACTTGAGAGTAATACTGCATACAATAATATTCATGTAACCTCAGCTGCAGGGACTTCTAAAAATATTTTTCAAGAAAACATTCTCAGTCCTCCCCTGCAATTTCATTAAAGTCCTACCAGTGAGGTGACAGGTTTCAGGTCCCAGCTGAGCAATTTAATGCAAGTTTCCTATAAAATGGTAGTATAATCCCAGACGGCCATTTCATTTCATGATAGGTCCCAGATCACAGCAGTAGCCTTCAGGACTCATTTTCCCATCTGTTTGTCTTGAGACTTTGAGCTCCATGGCCAGCCTTGTTCAGGGCTTTTTTGAAGACTGCCTGTTCATAGCTGTGCTCTGTGGCCCCTGGTTCTCTTTTCATCCCACACTGTTGTCTCTAGCAGCCTTCTACTCACCAGGATATTGCCACAAGTGCTAGTTTCTGTCCCACTGCAGCCTAAGTCCCTCTGATCCCTGCTTCCTTGCCTATGATTCCCACAAAGGACAGATTTTTTCCTTCTTATGCTATCATACCTATACAGAAGAGCCATCCAGCACATTTCCTTATTCCATTTATTCCAAGAGTGGTTAAATGCGGATGCCTAAAAAAGAATGGAGAAACAGGGAAGGTATGTAGTAATGCCCTAAATATTTATCAAGTCACTATCGATTTCTAGTCTAGAGACTTCCCGAGTCAGAGTTGTTACCTTTGTGTGTAAGAGCCCACAATGGCCTTCTCTTCCACAAAACACGCGTTTCCAAATTTTGCCCCCATGTGCAGTTTTAACACGCCTAGCATCCCACGGCACAGGTTTCCACAGCTTTACTGTGTGCTTTCTAAGGCTTTGTCTTTTTTGTTTGGTTTGATCTTGCCACCTGATAGATTAATGTTACTTGGTTTATGTACTGGAAAAGGAAGTGAATTGTTGTTCCACGCTTACCCTCTGCTCTGGGTTATCATGCATAATCAGATACTGGTCCTTTAGACATTTAGATTGAAACTGGCTGGGATACTCTTACACTTTTCTGCACTAGCATCCACACTGGGATCACAGATGTACCAAAATGGCCTGCAACTTACAGAGTAGTTATACTGACAGAAAGCAGAGATTTGGAATGTATTGCTTTTTTGTTTGGTTGCTTGGTTTAGTTTTTTTAAGTTCTTTTAAAGGCTTGCAGTTTTCCTGAGTTGATGACTGCAATAGAAGACAGAGACAGTCTAGTCTGCTCTGTTACACACGGTGCTTAATTTTTTCTTCCTTTCCCTTTTCTTTTATTTGTGGAGGAGGTGGAAGATCATCACAAACCAGTGTCAATAGGATGGCAGAGATGAATAAGATAGATACAGATCCATAAACCCTAGAATGCAGTGAAGAAGATAATTACTATGAGGCAACAGAATGGCTGTCCCTTACCAACACTACTGAAGAAAGGGCTTGATGAATGACTGCTACACTATACCCCTTGATCACTGCTCACTAACCCAGTTAGATGCCCTTGCATGGAGTCTGATCTTTTCTTAGCAACCAATGAGCCTGACAATTAGGTAGAGGTGCATCCTGCAACAGAAGAGGACAGCTTAATGCCATGAACGCAGGACAGGGGGGGCGCAGGGAACGGACGCGTTAAAGAGGTAAGGCTGAAACAACACCTTCAAGCAACCCACTTAAATAGACAGGTAGCTCACCTGCAGAGACTCAGAAGCAGACAACATTTCCAGATGAGGATTCTATTTTCAATTTTCCATTTTCTCTTGCCTGCAGAACAGGCCACATCCTCTCATCTCCTGCCTTTCTTTAATAACACATGATATAACCCTGACCAGACTTAACATCTTACAGTTTTGCTGACTAGTTTTTTTTTCCCCTTATTCTTCAGGTTTTTTACAGCACGTAACAGAATAGCACCGAAGTTTTTTTAAGAGCATTCATCTGTCAATCTGTCAACCCTCATTTAACAGATATGATTGATTACGGGCAATCATTTCAGAGGCATTGCAGTGCTAAATTAGACCTTCCCAATAGAAATGGAAGTTCGCGATGCGTTACTACACTTGCATTCTGCCCTCAGAGACTCATGGTACTTAACTAACATAAGACACGGGATGAGCAAGCTTCTCATAAATAGTATTCAACTGCTGAATTTTAAAAGGAATAATTTGAAATCTAATGGAAATCTTCAATGCAAACAGACATTCTTACTATTGTACATGAAATTGATTTTGGGTATTTAGACACAACTAGCAAGTATTGAACGATCCAAATACAATCATCAGACATTTGTCTGACGGTAACCTTTCAAAGAGCTTAGCATTTCTACAGCTATCCAATCCACAAAAGAAATCAAAGACTTTCCGTGGATTTAGGGGACAAATCTACCACTCAAAATAAATAGTAAAAAAGTGCCTTATACAGATGAGCTTGTTACCAATAACCATGAAACGTTTTGGAATGGCCAATTCCAAAAGTAGTGGATAGGTCCACTAGTAACCTGAAGTTACAAAACATGCTTCAGAAATGATCTGTTAAGATAGAAAAGAGTTAATTAAGAGTTCCTATAGGAACTACTGTTATCAGTGAGCTGGGGTTCAGGCTGATGCTAATGCCACTGTTGTTTCTAGGAAGCCCAAGAACCATTTTCCTTTTGTATATGTAGGAGACGAACATTGAATGGCCTATTCCTCATGTGCACTAAATGGGAGAGTTTTCAGTTCCGTGAATCCCTTCATATGAAGCTGTCACATTAACCCCAACCAGCAACTAAGCCCCACACAGCTGCTCACTCACTCCTCCTCAGTGGGATTGGGAAGAGAATCAGAAAAGTGAGAAAACTTGTGGGTTGAGGTAAAGACAGTTTCAGAGGTAAAGCAAAACCCACATAACAAACAAAGCAAAATAAGGATTTCATTCACCAATTCCCGTCAACAGGCAGGTGTTCAGCCATCTCCATGAAAGCAGAGCTCCATCCATCACATGTAACAGTTACTTGGGAAGAAACCCACCATAACTCAGAAAGTCCTCCCCTTCCTCTTTCTTCCCTCAGCTTTTATATTGCTGAGCATGATGTCATATGGTCTGAAATATCCCTTTGGTCAGCTGGGGTCAGCTGTCCCAGCTGTGGTGCCTCCCAGCTTCTTGTGCACCTCCAGACTACTTGCTAGTAAACACAGTTTCCAGCACAAACCCAAACCACAGACCCATACAGGCTACTATGAAGAAAATTAACTCTATGCCAGCCAAAACCAACACATAAGCCATGATGTATGAAACACAATTTCTTGCTGCTATTGTTGACTTGACTTTAGCAGTGCTAGATCTTCCAGCCTTTATGAATCAACATATATAAGACATTTAAATAAATCAAATAGCACAAAATCATGCTGCCTTTTGGCAGTGCTCCATTAATTTCCAAGCTGACTAAACCTAATTAAAGCGTATCTCAAGATATAACATGAGCAGGGATGTGTCAGAAACTAAACGTAAGCAAACAGGTTCACAACCAAATCAGCGATAATTGGATAGATGGCAACACTGGCTTCCAATGCCAGGGTAGCAATCATTCCTATGGAGATAAAAAATGTACTGAAAAATCATTTTCATTTAGAGCCTTTCACAGGCTAAGTGATAAAAGATTTGAGCAGACGGAGATCCCTTTGCCTTTGGGGCGTAATTAATATTATCTAAATGTATTTACTTCCCAGAATGCTGCATGCACTAAGAGATCTCCCAGTTATTATCCTGACATTTTAATTCAGAAAAATTAATATGTTCTTAAATATTATTAGGTAGCAACAGAGAGGTCAACAGGGAGGTAGGACGCTGCATAAAGTGCAACTTCTAGTCATACTCAAAAGTTTCCACCTATGGAAATGTGTCCAAAATGTCTGTGACTCTAGCATGACAGAGAAAGCTGAGCTCAGGAAATCCATTTTATCTCCTGCACTGTCCTATGACTGACACTGACAATGATCTAATTCTTCACACTAGAAGTTTGAATAATATCACCAGTAATATCACAATTCTGTAATCTCAGCCCCTTAGCACAGATGTTATCCAGGGTGGCACTTCAATGCAGCTCAAGAGTTTACAAGGAAACTTAATCTTCATGTATCAATCCAGTTCTCTGTCTTTGAAAAGCAAGTTCATAGATATCAAAGATAAAACAGTGATCAGTTTGAATGAGGTGGGGGAAACAGATGAGATAAAAACAGATAGAGATGATGAGGAAAGTGGATGAGAGGACTAGATTTTATATTTGAAAATAAACTGGATGTTCTTACTTTGGTGGAAACATGCCAGAAGAGGAACTCAAACTCGAAAGTTAGAATAAAATGCAACTAGAAAATGAGACATTTTAGAATGCTGCTGGCACTTTTTGTGTCAATATAAATAGTTCTGTTTGACACAGTGATGGTTTTTTCTGCTTTGTGAGTGTGATTCACTGCACCTCAGCTCATGATGCTCTTTG
>WTSP01007458.1:6965-18868 GCA_025331215.1 Actenoides lindsayi | reverse complement strand
ATGCCAAGAATACATATATCTCAGAGGTTAAGTGGCACAGAGACCCATTCCAACTGCAGGAGCCCAGAGTGTCATTGCATGGTGTTTCCTGACACCCCACCCCACTGCCCAACAGAGAATAGAGTCATTTCATGACTTGGATTTTACTAACTCAGGACAAACAAAACAAACCAAAACAAACAAAACAAACCCAAACAAACAGAAAGACCAAACCAAAAACAAACAAACAAACAAAAAACCCTAAATAAAACAGCAACAAAACCTCACAAAAAAAAACACCCCATCATTTTAACAATTATGGACAACCCTTTGCATATAAATATTCATGTTGCTATAGGATATGCAGGTAAGATGGGAATCTCATGCCACGGTTGTGTTTCCCTCTGAATTGTTAATTCTCTATGGCTTTATTAATGGTTGGATTTTTTATATATAAATATAACTGGTATAACACAACAGGTGTATAAGAATGGAATGAACACCAATTTTTGCCCTGACATTTATTTAAAGTAATTCCACATCTGGAGTATATTGTTTTTTGGGGGGGTGGGGAAGCAGGAAATCACCTGCAATGATCGTCCTGCTAAAGCAACATGTTACTGAGTAACACCAATATTAGCATATTACAGAATAATGCTCTGGTCCTTGAAAATTATTTCACCATAAACATAAAATTCTATCATCCCTTCATCATGTTACATCATCAAAGTACGTATTTTATAGCTATAGAGCTAAGAGAAACTGCTGAAGTCCTTTGACCTCAACAAAGCAGTACCACTTTAAATCAGAACTGACACACTTAAAGCTAGTGTTTTTATGTTCCACAATGGCTTTGTTTCTTTTATAAACAGGAGTGACTCAATATTTTGTAACTATTTTAGATACTGAGTAACAAGTAGTTATCGGGTTACCTAAACACTGCCTGGAAAAGAATCCCTAGCAGATTTGAGTTGTTTGAGGCTTTTAAGTGTATTTTATGCAAGAGGTAAGCACATTTACCAGACACCTGTAAGAGCAAGAAATAGACTCTTTAGATGTATCTTGTTGAGCAGCCAACATTTAGAAATGTTTTCCAGTTTTGAAATGAAATAGAAGTATTTGATCTTGGGTACCATCACCTGCATCTCAAGGTTTGATGACAGTTGACATTCAAGGAAGCACTAATTGAATGTTCGTGTTCCTTAAGACGACAAAAGCCCTTGCCTACAAGGTCCCTGTACTGCTTTACCCTTCCAAAGCTCTGCAACCTGAACGCTGTAACAGCCAGGGAGACCAACAGTTCCACCTACCAGGAGTGGGACCCCCATACTCCACTGGCTGAGACCCTCCAAACAAGACCTGAAACACTCCTGAAAACAAAAAATAAAAAGTCTCTTGTATTGTCTGCAGCTCACAAATATCCCTGCGATTTCAGGATGTGCCACTGTCTGAGATGAACAGAAGCAACTGTATAAGGCTGTAGTTACTGGAGATTCATTTCTCCAGCTATGCCAGAGCAGTAAGGCATACAAGGATGCATCAACTCACATTAAATAAGACGCACAAAGGACTTGCTGGCTCTGTCTACATTAGCATGTGCTGCAGACTAACAGGATTCTTCCTACCTTGTTCAAAGAAGCAGGACTTTAAACACATCTCAACAGACAAAAATTTACACAAAGGACCTACCTGGTCATGTCTTCAATTTTACTTTCAAAAATGCCTAAAGAACGCACAATGTTATTTCTTTAATATAAAGCCTTATGCTAATTCTGATACACAACTCAAGTAACAGACATAACACATACTGAAAGTCCCTTTGCTGTGGTAGAAGGCTTCTATCCTGTGCACCAGACAGAACAATTCATTCTGGCCCTGGGAGAGTTAGAGGAAGATCTGTTACTAAAATGGAAAGTCAGTATGTGAACTACGGGTGTATTTTCCATGAATTATTGACTGAGATTTATTTCCAGTAATAGGATAAATGCTTTCAGAAAAAGAACTTCAAGAGGTTTGAAGTGTTATTTTCTCTGTGTGCTAAGAGAAGCAGAGGAAGAAGGGCACCATTTCAATGTTTATTTTAAGGAATGAACCTTTCATACAAAGATTGAGATCCATTATCACTCCAGTCACTGACCATACCAAACTAAGAGTGGATAAGTAATGCATTCCTTTGCCATTTCAGATTACAAATCAATAATTCCCATACTGTATTTAATCTGTGCACACTAACATACATGCTCAGAGCTCAACAACGACTGTCTTTTCTCCTCTATCTATTACTGAGTGCATCTCCTTTTCCAGCTTTATTGCATCCTAGTTGTCCTCTTTGCACTGAAGAAAACAGTTTCAACCAGTTTGCATTACCAAGTACACCTCAGGACTCACTGTAGTAATTCAAGTGCAGTCATCAGGAACTCAGGGCACCTCTTCCTGACGATCACATTTAGCATCACACAACATACATAGTCTTTTTGCCTATCACTTTTCCCACATTTATGTGTCTTTTATGCACAGCTAGTGCCTGAAAAGAGCTAAATAGGATAGTGTATGGGGGAAAAAGCTTAGTGTTCTGGTCACTTGATAAATGTAATCCTCATGAGAAGACTTCTTCCCATCTGCAGTAGAAAGATGAGAGGAGCCAAGGCTTACCTGTTTATCAGCTGATAATCAAATCACAGGGGGTGATAGGTTTTACTTGGATAGCACATAAAGATAACTTACAACCTTACTAATAATTTATAATTGCTGATGAATTTATCTGATGAGGATGTTAAAAGCATTTTCTTGAAGCAGAAAGTTTAGGTCCTAAAGCTTTGGTATTTTGATGTTTCTTGCATTCTTTGCTCTATTACAAAATGGATAATAGGGCTTGACTTCTGAATTTTTGTTTTCAGGGAAAAAATTATATACTTTTTTTCTGACTTTTGTACTAAAATAGTAAAAAGTTGGATGCATCGTAGCCCATAGTAAGGTACTCATAGGGTATGAAGTGACTTAGCTTTTCAGCACAAAATCAGAGCATTTGATTTTTCGCCAAGTATTTTTATTCTGCAAGTGAAATTAATTTAGTTAAACAACATTTTTAAGTACAAATGTTCCTTCATAAAAGAAAATATTGACTGGTTCTAAATATTGACAGATAAATCAAGCTGGATAGATTGTTTGCTAGATTGAATGCTGGATCCATTGACCTTCAAATCTATCATGTTTTGCAACATATATTCAATTGCCTTACAGCAGCACACGTTTCTTTATTCTCTGTCAAGCAAATACCTGACATATTGTGTGCGTTGTTGTCAAACAAAATAATGGCTCTTTTCCTGGAGTACGGCATGCAGGTGGGAGGGGAGGAGAGAAGTAAAGGTTATGTTAATTTAGTTCTCAGTTCTCTCCCAGACAAGTTGTTTAGCTCGCCATAAATTCATCACCACACAGTTCAGCTATTCCTGGTATGCTCCCTTCAAAAATTTATTATTTATGGATGCAATCATGGAGTAACTCAAATGTCTGGAACAATTCCACGACAGGGATTCAAAAGGAGTATTTCACCTTCTCTACATTTTCTGCTAGTCCTTTCTTAATCTGACAAAGCAATTAAAGTTAAATGCACCATGATCCCTATTGATGCACATCTAGGTTCAGAAGGTATTACTTAAATTAATTGCCCACCTAAACCACAGAGCTCTGTCACTGCAGCAAGAGTGTGAAAGGGAACAAGGACAGCTATCGAAGAAGGGAAAAGCGATCAGCACAATGAACAGGGAAAAGGTGATAGCTAAAGCAGAACTAGTTTGCTACACCCCGTTCAACAGCTCCCTAAAACAAAGCACTATTGGATTACATTTTCTCAGTCAGAGTATTCATTTGAAATTCTAGAGCCATCTAGACAGGCTTAAATAGGATAAGAGTGTTCCCCGTGATAATAAACATTAAACCCGGTGACTGAATGAGAGGCAGAAGGTGATCCTGTTTGTGTGTGTGCGTGCTCAGGCTTGTGTTCCCCTGCATGTGATGGTCTCTATAGGCTTGAGTGATTTGGCTGTATTTCTGGCACAGCCTTTTATTCTGCATGCACACAGTCGAACACGTTAAATATTTATCATCGTGGAGCAGAGCAATGCTGCAAGTTCGGAGCACTGGTAACAAACGTGTCCAAGCAACACCCTAACAAAGCACAGATGTGGTTTCGACACAGAACAGAAGTGCAGGACATACACATGTGCACATGCACACATGCATGCTCACAAAATATGGTGTGGGCTATTTACATTATGCCCGGTATCGATTATTACCAGATGGGAGGGGAAAGCAATAGCTGACACATTAACCATATGGATCTGCTTTAATTTACCCTTAGTTATATCTTTGCAATTCTCCCTCTTCCCTTTTTGGCTCAGAAACCTATGATTTACTAAGGGGAAAAAAATGTAAACTTACTGTAAGGAGCACATTTCCATCATAAGCCTCCTAATGCTACACTCAGGGATTGAGCTATCTTTTTTAACAGGAATTGTAGTTCCAGCACCACCTTCTAAATCCACGGCCACTACCACGAGTAGGAGATTTTGTTATAGAGCAACGAACAAAAAGTGTTTCCATACTGATGAGCCTTGCAGACAATAGATCCTAACTGAAGAAGCTTTGTTTAAGATTCTGCTTTTCAAAAAGCTGTGTCAGCCAGCCTCATATAACATACCAACAAAAAAATACTGAGACGACAGTTGTCAAGGCATCATTCTACTCTGAAAATTGGGAGCCCTCAGCAATGCTTTCAGCTTCAAAGCCTTGGCTCTGGAGGCTTTCTAAATAGCTGTTCTTCCTACAAGAGTCAGATATAGCAGGAGCTACAAACTCTCTCAAAGCAACAAAGGAAAACACAGTATCCCCACCCAGCTGTGACCTTCTGAGACTCGTGCATTATGCATTAGAAGGCTGGAGTGTAAATGGATCCTTCAGAAAGGCTTGAAGAAGAAGAAAAAAAAAAAGTCAAATTGAAAAAAAAAAATAAAAGCAGCTTTTTGGTCTTTCTGCTAAAAGTGGATTTGAAACAATGTATTTTCTGTCCAGTTTAACCTTTAATTTCTATTGTTTTGATTTGCAGCCACCTCCATCCCACTTCCAAGGGCAGAGGGCAAACAACCCTCTATTGCTCATAGGTTTTATTTATATATATGCAGCGTTATAGTTATCTAACCTTTCTGCTTTTCCAATCCATCACTTATGCCTACTGCAAAACAAGTTTCTGTAGATTTTTCAACGCTCTCTAAACCCCTGAAAGAGCTCTAAAAGGAGTAGCATGGGCATCAAAGAAACAGTATATAGAGCTGAGACAGAACGAAAAGGGATGATGCAAACTAGGAAAGAAATTCGCACTAAAAAGAAATGTATGCCATGTTTCAATGTGCTATTCATATCTTCTGAGGGTTACAGGAAGATTCCAGCCTCTCTAGCACTAAAAGGCATGAATCCTTCCTTTCAGTTCTTGAGTCAAGAAGAACTGTGACAGCCAAAGTTTGCAACTGGTCGGAGCTTTGTCTCTCGATTTGTGACTCTTTCTGGGTAATCTTGGACAGCTCAGGAGTTTTATTCCATTTTGCTACCCCCCAAATGGGAATAAACATTAATTCATGCACAACAACTGCTAGGGAAATTAGAAAGCATTTTCAAACACATAGTTAAAAGTCATGCTCCATCTAGACAGTTCTGCCTGGACATAATTTCTAAAACCACAAAGAAGCTGAGAAGGTTGCACCCAGTCTGGTAAACTATTCTCAGTTGAGAATTTAATAGCCTGATGGAACAAATAGCAAAAGCCCTGCTGATTTTAACACAGTTAGTATTTCACTCCACTAAACAAAATTCCTAACGAAAGTCATGCTTTTCAAACATATGCACACTGCAGCCCTGTATTTTCAGTTTCAGAAAGGTATTTTGTAATTCATGCACGACTGCTTTACAAAATAATATTAAAGAAAAGATCAATGGTTGGTGAAACTTGTACAAAATACGGTGGTTGTCCTTAAAATCATACTTTTTTTTGTAAATTAAACTATATTTAAATTTAATGGGTGCTTGAGCAAGAAATTTGTTTTTCTATTATCATTTTTGACAAAAGCTAACTGCTTAACACTCTGCCAAACATATAATCAATGTCCATAGACAGGCTTTAGAAACCATAAGGCCATTTATAGTATTTCCTCTTTCTCAGACAACAAGCACAAAGTGTTCAGTTTACTCTTATGCTGTCAGTTCACCTACCAAGCCTGTGGCAAAACAGGCTGGGAATTTATAGCTCTCAAATCCCAGGTCTATGCATTAGCAGATACACCACACTGTTTTCTTTTGTGCCCATGCTGCTGTGATGGTAGGTAAGGTTGGAAGCCAACTCAGAGAAAACTACTGTTTTACCATAAGAGAAGGAAGGTTACAGCTGCCTCCCTGAAGGTGAATAACAAAGAGTAATACGTGAGTGCTTCTCTAGACAGTGGAAGCTCTGTCTGAGATGAATCATGTGCGCAGGACTACTGTTTACACCTCTGTGGAGAAACTGGATGACGTCCTGGCAACGCGGCCTTAGCCATTTACTCAGAGTGACTCTGCTGCTCATTCCTGGAGGGTGTTGGTGTTTATTTCTAAACGGTCCCCCTGAAGTCATGCTGGCAGAAGCTTGGGAAAAGGCAGAGCTGTACTGAGGACTTTCAGTTTCAGCCTAAGGATACTGTATTCATGCTTTACCTCTGGACTTGCAGAGTGGAAGAGTTAGGATGAAAGGAGAGATGCAATCATTTAGATGCAATCATTGCTCCGATGCAGAGGAGGAAAAACAGATTTGGGTTAGTGTATACAATACATGCAGCAGGGCACTCTGGGAATGAGGGGTAAAATATTCAAACTTCAGTCATAAAGTATAGGCACACACCAAATTATTTTCCCTAACAGAAGATAGAAAATTTGCTTTCTTTGAAAAGTAGCTTCGAGAGCAAACGCAGTACAGAGCATGTCAAGGTAGATTTCTTTCAGCTCTATGGATATGTAAATCCAAACACTCACCTTGGGAAATCAAATTCAGAAATGTTAGGTTTCACACAGCTTTCAGCAAACCAGAAGATGCAAGCCACCCTTGCTATTAAGTTTCTCCTCTGCATTTTAACTCAAAGTTTCAGGTATATCTAGCCAATGTCAGGCAAATAATGAGCCTATCTGAGGGGAATTTAAATGTCAGTGGAGATGCAAGGCCTTCCATATACAGTGCAGGCAGAACCCATGTAATTTGCCTACTTGAGATGCTATATGCAATGCACTACACAAATGTTCAGATTACAACTGTGTTGATAAAGCAGTTGATAGAGTGCAGTTCCAACGTATTCAGTAGCTCTGCTGGGTTTCTTGGCTCCTTCTTTATCGGGGAAAAAATAATACCACTTCTGACATCAAGCAAACATGCTGCTGACATGACCATATGCCAGTATATTATGCAAACTTGTGGATGCCTCCCTACATTATGTAAGAATTTTTGAGCTGGATTAATTATACTGGTTAAATCCAAAGGTGTGTACCCGATCTGTAAAAATCATTCTAATGCTCCCTCAAGTCCTGGCTTGGTGTTCTGACACAAGTGTAACAACAGATTAAAAGTAGATGACCCAGGTGTCCCTCTGCACCTTCCTGACAGATGCTGTTAGGCAGTGAAACAGGCCTAAATAGAAGTTGTGGGCAATAACCCCTTCAACCGTCTAGTTTTAATCCATTGCCACAAATCTGCTAGATACTGTAGAAGCAGTTATATTGTCCAAAAGTGCTTTTGTCAGTATAGCTCATTTCACACACTGAATCGCTATAAACTATGCTAGCCCCAGCACTTTTTTCCTAGTATAACTGTGATTCTATTAGTAAGGTTTTATTGGGAAAGTTATCCAGTAAAGCTATCTGTAAAGCCAGGTCTTTCATTAGGAATGAAACTGCTAACAAGTCTGACATTTAAATTACCATTACTGAGTTATCTTGCTGAAACGAATGGACCGTTCGGACCTCTCAGAACTACTGCTGCAAGCTCTTTGCTCTGCCCCCCTGGGATTCAAGTTTCTGAGGTTTTCTTTGCAAGCAAAACACATAAAAACATCATTGAGTTTTCAAAATTCAGAGGACCAAGCTATTGCTACAAAATGGTGGTGCCTGATGTAATCTGCTATCACTTCCAGACCTACTCCAGGCACTTACCTGCAATAGCCTGGGAAATTCCCTAGGTTACCTGGAAAGTTCCCTAGGTTACCTGGAAAGTTCCCTAGGTTACCTGGAAAGTTCCCTAGGTTACCTGGAAAGTTCCCAAGCTCCTGACCAGCACAAGAAAATAACACTAAGAGAAAGCACAATCTCATGATTTGTGTTCAGGTTCTCCTACATGACTTTGGGCAAATATTTTTATTTTCTTTGCTGCAGCTTTCCCACTGGTAGAAGGCTACAGTCCTCTTCCTCTGACTGGCCTGTTGTGGTGGACCTTTAAGCTCACTGCATGAGTAAGGAGAGTAAAAAGCAGACCCCCACTTTCTTTGAGAAAAAAATAACTAATGTTGATCAAGTGACTGCTAACAAAAAGACTGTAAAATACATCAGTTGTGCTCTTCCTGGATGCTGCTGGTTTCAGTCTTTTTGGTTGAAAGCTGCAGAAGTCCTGCCATGGCAATCACAGGGACTCTTAGCTGAGGCTCTGGCTACATGATCAAAAAGGCCATGCTGGAGGTAGTACACTTGGACCAGGAGAAAGTTACTATGGCAGCTCCTGAGAAAGCAGGAGACCATGAAAGAAGCAAGCTGCATGCTGAAAGACATTTGATCATGCAAGAAACACAGCCCTGACTCATCCAAGGGACAGCTTTGGGACAGCTCCAAGCTGTACTGAAGTCACATGATGGCTTTGCTGCTTGTCAAGAATCAGGACAGCTCTATTTGCCTTGGGTTAACTGGTTCATATATCCCTTGCCTGAACGTGATCTCATGTAGCAGTTTACTCAGATGCCCATTTTGTAGGGGGGGGGGGGGGAAACAAACCAAATAAAAATAAGAGAAAACAAAAAAAAAAAAAGAAAGTACAGAAAGTAAAAAGCCACAGGTTTGGGGATTAGAGTGGGTGTGTGTTTAAAACCACAGGCTTCCTGGGTAATCAGAGCCCTGGTTTCTTCAGACTTACTTGTTAATGTGATAGAGTGTGGATTGCAGTAGATAGGTATTTCCTGATTCAGAAAAAAACCCTCAAAAATCAGAGGTTAATAAATAAATATAGGCAGCAGGAAGGGGCTCTTTATTTCCCCCATGAAACAACAACAACAACAAAAGAAAAAAGGTAGAGAAGAGGCTTGACCTTCCTCTTCTGTGAACACTAACCCAGCACAGAATTATAGTCCTGTCTCACTTGCTTCATGAAAACAAAAACTAATGCCCATCAATGGAGGTACCCTAGCCCAAATTCCTCTCTGCTCCCTTTGATCAGCTGCAGTGTACTCACCCAGGGTCTGAGTGATGCTATGTAACTGATGGCTATTTGCACTCAGGAGCATCTCGGCCTGGTAAGGAACAGCATTCACAGCACCTGGGAAGAAAGAGATTCTTGTTAAACAAACAGGACCAGAATTAGAAGGCAAGGATTTTAACTAAAGCTGGATATTTCTAATTCACATTTCTGACTGCTCATTCACTTGCACTAAATGCTTCAAGATGTACAAAACCTTCCATGTATTTCAGACAGCTGGATCTCTGTGTCATCGAGTGCTTCCGAGCCTGCATTTTTACACCTTGAAAGCTACTCTGCTAACTTGGTGCTATGTGTTTTAAAACTATTTACTAGAACAAACAAACCAAAAGCAAGAAAAAACACTATTTACATTGCTGCCTTTTGTTTTACAAAACAATGAAAGGATTCTTGAAGGTTACAGAAAAAGGTGGCAGGAGCATTTCCTCAGGGAGGTTCCCATAAACCTCATTTTTGTCAGTTGTGAGAGCTGGAAACAGCAGAAACACCCATATGAAGGCCAGGCATAAGGCAGAGTGAGGGAGAAAAGCAGAAAACTGGTCAGGCTTGCTGCAAGGTCTCAAGGAAAAATGGAAAACACTGTAAAGCTTTGCCTTTGGGGTTCAGTGTAGCTGCCACAGATTACCTGTTTGCCACAGGTGGCCAGAGAACATTTAGCAGTTCCACTTTGAGGTGGCTTGTACTCAAATTTAATCAAGTATAGTGACATTCTCAGACCTGATTCAAGAGTGTATTACTCAGGCCCTACACAGAAAGCAAAGAATTGGGCTAAAACTCTGCAAGGTAACAGGTACCAAATCAAAGAACAGAAACCCACCTATGCCTTTTTTTACTTTTTCTTTTTTCTTTTTTTTGTTGTTTAAGCCTACTGTAACCAGTGTGTACAATACACCGATCAGACTGGTTTAAGAACTTTACAGAAATGGTTCTTCATGTAAAACCGAGATACCTGTGCTCATCTTTCTGGGCACAGTTCTGCACTCCCTCCTGCCCACTGCACTCCAGTGATCCTCTGCTGTCAGAGCTCTCCATACAGCACGTCTGCCTCTCAGAGAGTTGGTCAGCAAAAAGGATTTCGGACACAGAGGTTTTCAAACACATGGGAGGAAAATGTCACGATACATTTGACAACTTGTATCACAGAACTAACCCAAAAGCTACACCCATTCAGGTAACTCTGACAGTCAGTCCAGCTTTGATCTCCTTGTCTTCTTCCTCCAGCTATGCTTTCTTCTCACTGAACCAGGACGCTGACGATGCCCCTAGGTGTGTGGGTGAGGGGAGGTATGGGAAAAGTGTTAACCTAGCCTGCTAATAATTTGAGCTGCTCAACTTGATGACAGATTTTGGCAGGTTCTGAAAATAAATAGTAGTAGTAATTGGCCTGTGCGACATCAAAATTGTTTCCATCTATGCTCCATAGAATATATTAAAGTAACTTGGTTTGTAAAATAATAGTTTTCCATGTAGTACTTGGAACAAAAAGGAAAACAAGCAAAACTGTTCTTTCACTTTTTACCAAGCCAATGATACAAATGGTTCACTAAACTACTTTGAGGGCATAAATCATATTTTGGTTTTGTCTACTTCCTTTTCATAGATTTGTGAAAAGCTGTCAGTAGAATGTTCATAAAGATTTTTTTGCTTATCAGATAACAAAGTCTTCCATAAATAACCCCCAGTGCATGTCTTTTGATTGTAAAAAATTACACTAATAGCAGTGCAAACAAATGAGAATCAATTCTTATTGAAAGTAAGAGACCAGATTAATGCAATGATGCCCACAGAATCATAGAATAGTTTCATCTGGAAGAGACCTTCAAGATCATCCAGTCCAGCCTTACTCCTATCCCTACTAAAACCCACTAAACCATGTCCCTAAGCACAACATCCAACCACCTCTTAAACACTTCCCAGGATGGTGACTCCACCACCTCCCTGGGCAGGCCATTCCAATGCCTGACAATGACAACCCCTTCTGTAAAGAAAGGCTTCCTAATATCCAGCCTGAACCTGCCCTGGTTCAACTTCAGGCCATTTCCTCTTGGTCTGTCACTTGTTACCAGGGAGAACAGACCAACTCCCGCCTCGCTACAACTTCCCTTCAGGTATTTGTAGAGGGCAATGAGCTCTCCCCTCAAATTTCTTTTCTCAAGGCTAAACAGCCCCAGATCCTTCAGCCTTTCCTAAGAGACATGCTCCAAACCCTTTACTAGCTTTGTAGCCCACCTCCGTACCCTCTCCAGAACCTCAACATCCTTCTTGTAGAGAGGGGCCCAAAACTGGACACAGT
Organism: Actenoides lindsayi; assembly: GCA_025331215.1. NCBI lineage: Eukaryota > Metazoa > Chordata > Aves > Coraciiformes > Alcedinidae > Actenoides > Actenoides lindsayi. The sequence goes on along the minus strand of WTSP01007458.1, from coordinate 7,070 downwards.
ATTTGAGGTGCAGCCTCAAAGCCAAGTACAGAGGAATGATCCCCTCCCTGCTCCTGCTGACCACACTATTCCTGATCCAGGCCAGGATGCCATTGGCCTTCTTGG
>WTSP01007457.1:8697-21591 GCA_025331215.1 Actenoides lindsayi | reverse complement strand
CTGTTCTGTTCTGTTCTGTTCTGTTCTGTTCTGTTCTGTTCTGTTCTGTTCTGTTCTGTTCTGTTCTGTTCTGTTCTAACCAACTGTTTCAATTTAGACCAGACTCAAGAGAAATCTCTTTGGTCCAATATATCAGCCTGATCTGAAAACCATCCACACAATATAAAGCCATTTGTCTTTAACTCACTAAACAGGTACCAACTAGCCTTCTGCAATCTTTCCCCTATCTGTTCTCAGAAAAAAAATAACAGAATACAAAGAATCATCTGTTATAAAACTTTTCATCTGTTAACTTGTGAAATGGGCACTATTTTATACAATACAATTTGAATATATAATGTTCCACAAAAGAAAGTGACATTTAACCAAATTCTATACTGCTGTATGATGAGATTCAGTACGAGTTTCCACAGACTTCAGAAATTAATGAATTTTTGTTGTTGTTCATGAATTATGAGAGTGGATTTTTTAAAGACCATTTTTCCAAACCACACTTTGATTGCCATTTAAAGTTTATTAATTACCTTGTTATGTCAATCTTTAATTGCAATTCTGATTATTTAAGATACTGAATGAAGGCAAAGTGGTTCATCATACTAATTTTCCTTGTCTAGTAAATTTGTAAATAACTTATAATAGCCCCTGAATTGGTATGAATTAGTCAATGGGGCTGATTCAACAATAAAGGAAGCTTTTAACTTACAAAAACATAACAAAGTATGAGAAATTTTATTTTTAAAAGTTTAATTATTTTAATTAATTAACTTATCAGAACTGTTCATTTCTTAAATCACAGGAGTGTAAAATTAAGAGGATTGTCACTTCTTTGACATTGAAAATATTTGATCTATGTAGACTTCTGAGTAATTTTTTTTCTACTTCATGAAATTTAGTTATAGTATGGAAAGAAGATAAAAACTAACAGCACTACCAACACTTCAACAGTTATTCAAAAGCTGTATGGGCTTTGTCCTGGGGAAGCCTGCTATGGGTGACACTGCTAGAGAAGGGGGGTTGCACCAAGTGATCTCTAAAGGTCCCTTTCAACCTCAATCATTCTGTGGTTCTGTGAACCTTTCTGGTGATGTATGTACATGTATACATACACACACACAAATAATATAAAAAACAATTGCGTAATTAAAACAAAACAAAACAAAAAAGATTAAACTAATAAATGAAAAATTAGAGAATTAAGTTGGTGATGATGCTGAAATGATGGAAGCTCAGAACATCTATATGTGCAAATTTAAAATACTACTAGATCAGAAAGAAATAGCTATAAAGCTAACAAGCTTACTCTGAAGGACAGCTTTCCACACAAACATTTAGCAATGCCAGATTAATGTTTCAATAGAAAACAAAGATAAAATTTATGGACAGTAATCCTTTATACACTTTTTAAACTCAGAAAACCTCTCTTGTGTAATGTGTAAGCCCCCTCGGGCTCTATATAATGGCAGTGGAGCTTGGGTTTTATTTTGAACTCCTGAATTTCTTTCGTAGCAAAAGAAGGAAACAATCAGCCTATATTTCATTATTTGCTATATAACCCCAAGAACAACATTACAGACATTAGCAGCCACAGTCTGCCGATCTTTATTGAGGCTATGTATAAATGATGCTAAGTATTCATGGAGGTATTTAACTAGTGAGAAAAAGGAGAGATTACTAGAAGAACTGTATAAGATTATCCTCAATCCATCTTTGACCAACATTTGCATGAGGAGGACAAATGAAAGTAGAAGTGGAAAATATAAGTCCACCACTGCTAGAAAATTTTCCAGATTCTATTTTCCAAGAGGCCACTTATCCAAAAAAAGTTGTGTTAATAGCGGGTGTAGTTTCCTGGTTCATTTATGCTTTCTAATACTTTCTCCATAAAGAGAAGTTTTATCATTTAAGATTGTTAAGAAACAATCTGGAAAGACTCTATTGGAAAGAAGTAAAATGACATGGGGTAATTTAATGCTGCCTCTCAGCAGAGCAATGGCAAGCATAATGCATAATAGGAAAAATAAGAAAGCAAGCATGTTCTGGGAGTTTGTTGTATCTCTTGTTAAAGTCATGTCTAAAGATCACGATTTTGGAAAAATAAGTCTGTGGAGCTATCAGAATAATTTTGGAAAAATAAGTCTGTGGAGCTATCTGAATAATTTTGGAATCTACACTTCAGTACAATAGGTTCTACACCAGGTAATCTAGTATGCAAAAATTATGTCACACATGTTCATAAACCCCTGTATTCTGTTTGCTCACTGGCGGGTGTGGTGTTAATGATTAGCACTTCTTCAGTACCTTTCATCTTTGGATCTCAAAGCACTTTATGAACATTAATGATGTTCTCACTACTGTAATTCAGTGCTGAAAATTATCTTCCATCAGTTCTGCACATCTGTTAAATACAATCCCTTTCCATAAGGCAAAGAAGAAATACTTTTGAAGATATAAGTGAACAAGAAAAAAAATAGAAGTACTTTCAAATTAATTTTTCTTTAATGGCACCATCTGTATCTGCTCAGAGAAAAAACATCTTCACGATTTGTTGTTTTCCAAAACAGATTTTTTTTTTTTTAACAGTTCATCTAGTATTATGTTAATTATTTTCTAAATTTTGTTTAGCGCTTGGATGATACGTGAACAATTCGAAAAGATTTAGATGGTGTTTTTCTCAGGAAAGTGTGCTTAATTCAGAGATTTTAAGTAGTCATCTCTTTTTGCTTTGGATTCATACAGACCTCAGATTCCTCCTGATTTCAACAGTGATGCAATCTTTTCAGAGAGAAGACAAAGATATCTACACACACAGAGATAAGCATATGAAAAAAAAAAATTACAGAACCTTTTACAGCCACCCATTTTCAGTAGAGGTCTCATAAGCGATTAAGTATATAAATAATTAATAACCATGAATCCGATGAGACTTGGACACGTGTCCTTCATAAAATGACATAATCATCATTTTCTATAAAATTATACTTAGTATTTGGTCTTTGCCTATTTTATTGAAACATAGCTTCTGTACTTAAACGTTCATTTGAGCAGTGACAAGGGATTTCTGATATGCAAGGTGCTCTGATGGCTAATGTACTGAGTATTAGAGGAAGCAAAAAGCACTGTAGTCATGCCTGCAGGAAAAAAATATAATTTCTATTACACTTGTCTCAGAAAATATTCTGTCTCATATTTAGAGAGTACGGGCCAAAGTTTATATTCACTGTAAATGATACAAATATGTTGAGCTCAGTGGAGTGGAACAGTCTTGCTGTGAGCAGAATTAGGTCTCGTGACTACTCTGCCTCATGAAAGATAAAATATACTATTCATAACACAGTGCTATTGTACATGGCTGACAATGTCTAAGTTATAAGAATTAAGATTAAAATCTTTAAAAGACCAAAGGCATCAAATTTTCAGTGTAAAATTCATGGATGTATGTTAACAAATTCCTATATAGGTTTTCATGTAATAATTGTATGCATTTGCTGGTACCTTCTTTTCTTGCATATTTAATTACCTTATTCAGAATGAAAGAGATGCGGGCACACCTATCTGACTTCTGACTTATATTAATATGCCATTTCAGGATGACAGTATTTGAAAACACAGTTAACAGACAAATAGAAAATACAATTATTTTGTTGACTCCCATTTGACAATGAAACATCGCAATGTTGAAAAGCCAGTTATGGGCACAGTGCTAAGATGATAATGGAAGCACGATACTAGGTGTCTGAGGGGTATCTTATTAATATTATCCAAGCACTGCAGTCAGTAAGTACTGTAATGTACAACCGAAAATACCTGAAATTTCCAGGCTGTAAAAATGAAAACATCAGCTTTGTGTTACATTGGCTGAAAACAGTTAATTTAGAAGAATTCATCAAACAAATTAGATACTTGCTTTAATAATTAATACATTCTGTCTTTCACTCTCTGTAATTCATTTGGATTTCATTAAATGCCCTTGTATAAATTTTAACTTAAAAACTATTACATCTTATTACATCTCTTGATGAAATCATTATTTCCCCCTTTTCCCCCTGCTTTTTTGTTTCTTAATGACTTTATGTTACATTTAAAACAAATATTTTGAATTCAACCTCTAAAACAAATTGACTTGGGACATTTGCATTGGTTTCCCATTTGGAAACAACAAATCCTTGAATAAGACAATTTATACTCAGGAAATTTTAAACTAAATGTCTAGTTACAAGAATTAAATGTGAATTCACTCAATACTATTGCATACCAATTATGTATAGTAAACTTCACAGAATCACAGTATGGTTGAGGTTGGAAGGGTGATCATCTGGCCCAACGCCTGTTCTCCAGAACATTCACCTAGAACAGTGAAAATGTTCCCTGATGTTCAAGCACGATGTTCAAGCACAATGTCCTGTATTTCAGTCTGTGCCCATTGCCTCTGGTTCTGTCACTCTGCACCACTGAGAAATTCTTGGCTCCCTTCTCTTCACATCGTCCCTTCAGGTATGCATATACTTGATGAGATCCCCCTGAACCTTCTCTTCTCTAGGCTGCAATAGCCACAGTTCTTTCAGCGTCTCCTTATAGGATAGATACTCCATTTCCATCATCATCTTCATGCACCTTGGATGAACTCTCTCTAGTATGTCCACCTGTTTCTTCTGCAGGAGGGAGCTCAAAACTGGACAGAATGCTCCAGTTATGGCCTCATCAGAGCTGAACAGGAAGAAAGAAAGATAGAAGCAAACAAAGAGGAAAAAACCACATTTTATATTGTACATATATTACAAAGTAAATGATTCACATCTTACCTGTGTGACAATTTTCAAATAGGGATATTACCATCAGGTATTAGGGAAAAAAAATATCCATAGTGAGTGTAGTCAAATTTAGAAACAGTCTAGGGAATCTCCATTGCTGAAGGTATTCAACGCTCAACTAAACAAAGCCCAGAGCAACCTCATCTAGACTGGTGCTAATTTGAGCAGCCAGTTTAACCGGATGATCTCTAGAAGTCATGCCCAGGCTATATTATTCCAAGATTCTATGTTTAATTAGCAACTATTTCAACATCTATGGACTTTTCAGTTCCTAAATTGAAACATAATCCTTTCAATTGAGTTTTATTTTTACACAGTAAAATTTTTCGTAAGATGAACCAGTTTTAAAGAGTGTGTATGTTTTAGAATGGCTAAGTAATTGCAGTGTGAAAATTATTACAGCATTTTTGTACTTCCCCTAATTATTACTTCTGGACTATATTCATAAAAAATGACTCATATATTATTAATGTATCTCCTTTAATTGCATTCATACATAAGTAATTATAAATTTTAACTTTTATTCATTAAATTGAAAAGGTTGAGAGAATTGCTGACATTTAAAGAAGTTTCACAAGACTATTTTAGTAGCAGCTTAGGCAAAAAATATATATTAATATCTTAAAAAATTACTGGTTTTAAATTGTTATGTTTATTTTTTGAGATACCTTCAGCATAAAATATGTATAAAGCTTTCTTGTATTAAGAAATATTATCTTACAAAACTTACTACTATATTACCAGAATAGTTGATAAGTTTTCTTTTTATGGATGACAATTTTTATACTTTTGGTAATATTTTTTCCTGATGATTAATTAAATACAATTTCAGAAATCTTAGCCACAAAATAAGATGGTGAATGGAAGAAAAATAAAATAATGTAGTAAAGGATAAAAATGAAGGAAGTATAGGACCATTATACTTCTCTAGCCTCTTCCATACAGACAAGGAAAATGATCTCAGCTAGAGCTGTGACTGAGAAAAGTATTTAATACAGAATTAGTTTCCTTGGGTTTGGTTCAGAGGTATAATAAACAAGAAGGCAGCTGCTTAATGCAGCAAATGTCTTCCTTTGTTAATGTCAGAGGAGATGGTGATTAGCCTTCCCATCAAGGGCCTTTCCTCTTATTTGACCATCTCTTTTTCCTGTTACCACAGACTGCATTGTATATAAAATTACATTGCTTGCTGTCCCTTCACCTCTGACAGCAGCAGCTATAGCTGTCAAGAATCCATCACTTTTGACTATTTCTACCCTTTCCATCTTTCCTGTATCTGGTGCACACCATGAGATTTCAGTTTTCTTTTCCAGGAGCGGGAAGGAGACTTTTTTTTTTTTAAAAAAAAAAAGGGATGTGGAGACTGAATTATAGAATAAAGCCTTGGGATGCAAATTTAGAGAAAAGAATGGAAAAAGAAAGCACAAGGACCCCTTCCAGGGGTTGTCTTCCCTGTTTCCTCTTGCCCTTTTCAACCTATTGTCCTACTCCAGCTCTCCTCCTAGAATTCTGAAAGCCTCTCACACACACACTGGCCCACTGTCCAAGTCAGTTTTCTATTACCTCCTTCCCTTTGTTAACATGCTTAGTGGATGCATTGCTCTAATGCTTTCAATTCATAGCCTGTGGAGCTATCAGTGCCATCAAATCAAGTTTTATTCCCTTCAGATTTTCTGATTCTTACTTACTTCTACTTTTCATAGACCTAAATCAGCAAAGGACCTTTATTTCAGTGTACATACTGGTACATGTTTAAATTCAAGAATACTAATACATAACATAACTAAGAATACATAAACTGGTGCTTTAATATCTGCTAGCCTCCTTTTTTGAGCATCAGTCAAAGACTGAAGTTTTGTCAGGGAAAAACTCCCCTCAACTTTGGAAGAGTTTCACTGTGTTGTAAATGAAGTTAGTATTTGACTTTGATGAAAGACTGCAAAGATGTCAGAGAAATAAATGAAATGTCTGACTCCAAAAAAGTCAGATAAATAAATATATAACGGATAAAATTCTGGTTTCAGTAAAGTCAAAGACAAAATTCCTATAGAATGCAATAAAGTAAGGATTTCATGTCATATCTTTAGACTCACTGACCTGTGCAGACAATCAGGCATCTGACTCCTCTCTTCTCCCTTGTGCTGAATAGTACTTTATAAATAGATCATACTAACTCAATAGCACCATTTGAAGAATGCATTAGCCAGAATGAATAAACGTAATTGAAATGTAGTTATTTTTATTAATTAATATGTTTTTACCTGCCAGATACAGAGGTAGGGAAATCACGGCCAACAGGAATTTCTTCTTTTGCAAGTGGAAGTATTCCTTTTATAAATTTATGTTCTGATGAAAGTAACTACAAATTAAGACATATTACTTTTTTTCTTTTTTCCACCTTGCAAAACTGGAAATAATGAATGCCCTCATAGTAAAGAATTTCTTCTTTACATCTAATCAAAATCTACCTTATGTCAGTCTAAAATCATTACTCTTTGTCCTATCACTACATGCCCTTTTAAAAAGTCCACCTCCAACTTTCTGGCAGGCCACCTTTCACTACTGGAAGGCTGCTACAAGGTCTCACCAGAGCCTTGTCTTCTCCATACTGAACAACCCGAACTCTCTCAGCCTGTCTTCACAGGGGAGGTGCTCCTGCCCTCTGGTCATCATCATGGGTCTCCTCTAGACTCACTACCACGTGTTCATGTCCTTCTTTTGTTGGGGGTCTCAGAACTGAACGTAGTTCTCCAGGAGAGGTTTCCCAAGAGCGGAGTAGTGCCAGAATAACATCCCTCAAGCTGTTTGTCATGCTTCTTTTGATGCAGCCCAGGATTCAGTTGGATTTCAGGGCTGCAGGCTCACATTGGGGAGGCACAACCTCATGCACCATCACCTGCTAGGACCCACACAGATGAAGAGCAGCTTTGCAGAGAAGAACCCAGGGGTTCTGGTGTATAATAATGCATGTTATTTTAAATATATACTACTAAAATTATTGTATACTATTATTAGATATTTCTGGTAATAATGGTAAATATATACATACTAAAATTGAAAGGTTCTTTCATTGCCTTGACCAAGAAATACACTGAAATCTAGTTTTGGAACTGTTCTTCACTTTCTTAGTAAATAAGCTGGAGGAAACATTGATAAACTGAAATGAACTTTTCAGGAACTGAAATCCACACCATTGCTTTGATGGTTTTATTGCTGTTCTAGAAAAAAATGTACCATATTTTCTTCAACAAATAGATGCATACATGACAAACTTGCTTTTTTCTAAATTTCTGAACAGCAACAAACAAAACGCAGCTATTTTGAGCTGAGCATTGAAAACATGAAAAACTTTCAAGAAAGCATCAATAGTAGTCAAAGAGAGGCACGAAGAAAATAGAAACAAAATATCTTCTCTAACACTTCTAAAAGTGGAAGGGAATTGCAAAGAGTAGGAGGAATATTCCCTTAATAATACTCCATTAAAATCTTATGAGTGATACACTGGTATTGAAGCACTTCAGTTAGTGTTGTGAAAAGTAAGAGAGATATTCCCTTAATGTGAAAGCTGTATACTATTATATGCAGAATATGAAAATATCGAGTGATGGAAAAAAAAAAAATAGAGGTTCTTGATAATTTTGATTTTCAGCAGAAACTCCAGTGAGCTGTAAATATTGCATAGCAATAAAAATCTGCTTTAGCTGCATGAATGTATACAGGCATAACACAGAGATGTGATGCCTCACTGGAAGCCCCAGCACACAAATGGTTAGTATTTAATTCATATCACTGAAACTCTCAACAGTATAGAAATCCCAGAATTAGAGTACTATCAGTCTGCTGTATTTGTTTGATTCTTTGTTTATTTAATTCTAATGATTAATGTAAATATTTACTTTTATAGGGTTATTCAAAGAACCTGCATTTTAGACATGCACCTTATGAGATGCAGTACTATAATTTTGAAGATACTTCCTGGAGTTACCTGTCACAAAAGCCAGTACTAGTTGCAATGAGTTTTTGGCAGAGAGTGTAGCAAAAAAAAATGAAATGGGATTTCCTTTCCATCTTCACTACTGTTTTCTGCCTCAACATTTACACACCTTTGTAGCCCAGTACTTTCCACTCTCAGCTGCTTGGATCCTGGTGGATTTGAACTTTCCATAGCCTGAATATGTTTCTGTGGAAGATACAAAAAGTTAAGAGTCAAGGACTCATAAGTATTCACCAAATAAATTGATGCTCTACCTCTATTTCAGATGTTGAAAATGACAGGGGTACCAACCTGAAAGAGAAATACCTCTCAGGGAACATAATGACCAAGATGCTAGTTATTTGTTCCTTGTTTGTCTGTTTTTAATAACGAAGCTTTGTATCCACACTTTATTACACTTTTAGAGAAGTTCTGCATTCTGCTTTCAAGGGTATGCCTTGAAATGGTAAAACATTGTGGTTAGAAAAATATCTCTTTGCCTGTCCTTCAAGTGATATGGTCCAGAGATCTGTTACAATGAATACCTCAGCTTGCTTGCAGACTTTGGGCAGAACTAGGCCTGTCAATCACCTGTCATAAAACACATTCTAAGGCACAGAATAATTCATATCTACTTTCCTAAATTACAGAGATTGTTTTAGTATATACTAAGGAAAATGCATATCAATTGCTTCTACTGTCGAGCATGGAAAATTCCACCTAAATATGTTCATAAATCTAAATATTTCAAGAACATTTTCTACCCTTACGATGCATTAACTATTTATATGGAGATTATGCTGTATCTGTAGTTATTCTTACTTAAAGATAAAGAAATGTTTAGGTAAGAACCCCTGTATTATCCTATACTTTATGATAAAATCCACAGACAAGTTACAGTGCCATTTTTATGACAATGATATAACATCTTTATGTGGAGTCTTAATGTTTACATATAGGCATCTAAATTACTTAGGTAACATAAATCTCTCTTCTACTTTCTCATGAGCACTAATGTATGTGGAAGAATTCCGTTAAAGGACAATAAACAGAATAGGTTAAGATCAGAAGATCAATATACACATACTGCTGAATTAATAGATATTTGCTAGCTTTCAAAAGAGGGCACGTAATTACTCTGCTTTAAAGAATGACTTTAAAGTTCAGCTGAAGGAGAAACTGAATGTGCTTATGTAATCAATGCTATAATACTTGTTAAGGACTACTTGTCTAAATTAAAAGTACAGTATCAGATCTCACTAAAAAGGGCTCCCAAGTCTCAGTTAAATGAATAGACAAAATGTTTCATTTACACTGGTGCACAGAGTGGACATGATGCCATTCTTCACCCCTAAGACCATCTAGCACAGTATGACTCATGCTAATGCAGTCAAATTCTCTTACCTCACTAAAACATGTGCGTATTACCAACTTACCTGTAGGGATGATCTCTGATCTGCACTCATTTCCATCTTTTCCTGTGGAATTCTTGGGACGTATCTAGCTGGCCAAGGTCAAGCTCATAACAGAGACCAAACTAAGAATTCAACAGTGTGAATTATCCACTCCAGCACTTCGACCTGTTTATCTTATGGTTAAAGGTATAAATGCACACATGCAAATCCATTACAATGCCTGTCGTAGATAGGTATACAAATATATTCTGTAGAAGTATCCAAGGGCATGTTCTTTAAGCTTAGAGGTTTCAAAAGTACAGTTTCCCAGAAATACATATATTTGTAAGGATTGGCATAATTTCCTTTGTTTCCTAGGCTGAAAGCATTATACCACAGAGACATGATTTTTTGCTCCAACACTTCTGTGTAACCACAATGATGTCTTTCTGGAGAAACTTAAATTCATCACTTTACTAATTTCATGAGGTTCTGCTTCAGCCAGTGGAATATGCTCTTCTTATTGAATTATCTTTTGGGACCATCAAAGGCAGTAATTACCTCATGCACTTATAAAGGAATAGTATGACCCTTCTGTCATGCTTGGGCATATAAAGCTCTAGTGTTAAGTTAATAAAGCTTGAAAACAAGCTTTTAGTAGTAGAAAGACAGTAACAGTCTGACTTTCTATTCCAAGCTTTCATAATGTCCAGGTGCTCTGTTACAGTCAGATCCTGCCCTGAAGGATAAACAAATCCTTTACAGACAGTGCTGTGTCTTAATGAAATTGGGAGGTGAGATGTCTTACCTAACCAGCCCAGTTCTGGAATCATGTCTCTTGCACCTCTGCTGAACCTAACTAGGAAGGTTATGCAGAAGAGGTATCAACTGAAAGTGTCTCCTATCATTTGAAACTCAGAGTGGCTTTTTTAAAAAGTGCACACTAAGTCAGAAAGGGAACAGAGAATACTAACAGATAAATTATGTAAAAATGAAGAATATGCTCCAAAAAGGAAAGATATCTTGATTTAAAAAAAAAAACCAAAAAAAACAAAACAAGAAACAAAACTTCAAAGGGCTTCTCAATATAATCATTATTCTATGTTCTTTTTAGTCTAAACTCACATAATCCTCAATTATGAAATCTCTATATTCAAAGCCAACCTATAATATCATCACATAATAAGAAAAATCCAGATATTCTAGAATGTACAGTTAGTTGACATCACCAACACACCTACAGTAATGAAGGTCAGAAGGGGCTATCTGTCTGAGTCTGTTTTCATTAACCATGGTCCCTAGACAGACTGCTTTTGTTGGAGACCATTCTCTGAACCTAAAAGTGCAGATCTACTTCTCTGCTGTTCTTTGAAGATGCAGCTATGGATCACCTTTGAACAGCCACTCTCCAACTTCTCCTCTGGATGGTTTTCCCACAGCTACTAACTATGATGTTTAGAAGGTCAAATTGACATAGCATTTGTAAGTGGTTTCTATTTAGAAGTTGCAGACACATACATAATTCAGGAAAGAGAAAGCAAATTTATTTATTTTTTCCAAAAATGCATAATTTAATTCACTAGGAGGGGCACATTGTTCAAAAAACTGCTTTAAAATAACGAAGGACAGGTCTTGGAGATGTTAGTAAGGATATACTTCAATGTGCCCCACCTTCTAGAGTTCGTTTACAGCTAGATTGCTATATTCCCTATAATGACTAGTTTATATGTCATCCTGGGTTCCTCAGCTTAGTTGTAGACTAGAAGACATATATCCCATCTGTGCATGAATGTCTTCTCAAATCTATAGGAAAAGCTGACGTAGCTTAATTCTTAATGTATTTTTACAACTCACTTTCCATAGCGTATGACATTTTCTGTGTCATACAGTCTTCTCAATCTCCCTTTACTAGTGAACTTTCAACACACTTGCACTCCTTAAACTCCTTAAACTCCTTTTTAATCATTCTTGGCAATACCTCTGTTTCACAGGAGTAGCTGATATCATGTCTTCTTGTCATGTTTGTGTCTGGGTTCTGTAGGAATGACATCTGAGCTCCAGACTGATTCTTCCTGTTTTATTTCTGTAACTGTTTTTGATCTAATAGTACACATTTCTGCACAACAAAATCTGAATGTTAAAAGACATTACTTAAAAAAAAACCAAAAACCCCCAAACCAACTGTAAGCATATTTTCAGTTGTCTACGTGAATTAAAAGTATTCTCTGATGTTTCACCTTTTTACAGGTTTGAAATATCAATTCTAGATATTTTCAGAACGATTGTTTAGATCTTAGCAGAAGCCAAACATCTTTTTTAAAAAAACAACTATTTGTGGTATTAAGGGAGCACTGACAGAACCTTAACAATAGCATTATGACTGTAAACTACAATTACTGGTAGTTGCTACTGCTATATTTGAAATTGTCCGTTCATATGACACAGTAAAATCTACAGCAATAGCTATAATGTGTATGGAGTCAATTAATAACCTTTCCTTTTCTTTGGACCAGTAATAAAATATTTTGTTAGTTTTGTTAATTTTGTTTGTTTATCATTTGTTTTTGTTTTGTTTTGTTTCATTTTGTTTGATTTAAAAAGGAGGTAAGTAAAATTTAACACTAATAGTAATTTCTTGCAAGTGATGCAGTGAAAAACTCAATAACCGAAGTTATTAAGCAGGCATTCTTTATTTTGCGGCGCCGGACGCACAGGGGAT